>CM030185.1:12679604-12697104 GCA_017639675.1 Aplochiton taeniatus | reverse complement strand
ATAGATACGTGACTGCCTGGTTGGCTGGCTGCTTGGCTGACAGATTGGGTAGATGGATGGACTAATTGAATGACAGATTCGCAGTTTGGCAGTTTGACTGAAAGACACACTAGAAAGATGATTGACTACATGACTGAATGACAAGCTGGCTAAAAGATATGGTACGAAGATGACCGGCTAGTTGGCTTATTGGCCTACAAAATGGGTGACTAGCTTAGTGGCTGACTGACTGAATGACTGATTGGTTGGCTGGCTGACTGACTGACTGAATGGCTGATTGGTTGGCTGGCTGACTGACTGAAGGGCTGATTGGCTGGCTGGCTGACTGACTAAATGGCTGATTGGCTGGCTGGCTGACTGACTGAAGGGCTGATTTTCTGGCTGGCTGACTGACTGAATGGCTGATTGGCTGGCTGGCTGACTGACTGAATGGTTGATTGGTTGGCTGGCTGTTTAACAGATTGCAGGACTGGCTTACTCACTGAATGAAGAACAGCAGAGCGACCTGAAAACAGTTTGAAGACTGGCTGACAGCTGGCAATGACATTCCAGAACAGTCCCCAGGGCACACGGTCACACACACACACACACACACACACACACACACACAGACACACACACACACACACACACACACACACACACACGCATCCCTGAGAGAGGACACATAATCACGCACAATTGCACCGGCACATGTGGCTACACAAAACAAACCCGCATGATGAAGAGACAACAACATGCACTGGCACACTCTATTCAACACACACACACACACACACACACACACACACACACACACACACACACACACTAGTATTTGCAAATTTAAACAAGGGCAGGCACACTTCACACAGCTACAATCAAACAAACACAGACAGTGAGATAGATAGTGCACACTCACACACAAACACAAGTACTCACAAACAAATGCACAAACACACAAACATACATAGACACGCACACACACACGCACACGCACGCACGCACACACACACACACACACACACACACAAACACACACACACACACGCGCACACACACACACACACACACACCGAAACACTCAAGGCACTCTGAATAGGAGGAGAGGAAAGCCACTGTCACCTAATTATGAATCTTCAGATGAAAAAGAAAAAAAGATAAACCCTTCTGGCATGAACGTGGCTGTCTCCTCCCTTGCAACGGAGATGCGCACACACACACACACACACACACACACACACACACACACACACACACACACACACACACACACACACACACACACAAACAAGCACACACACACACACACACATACACACACACAAACACGCACACACACACACACGCACACACACACAGTTCACATGTTGTCACTATAGGCACTTGTGTGTAGCTCCACTCCTGGGTCTCTTTCCAATTAATCTTTTTCGGGAAACAAAAAAAACAAAAAAACAAGCAGTGCTGCGTGAAAAAGAGGAAGAGAAAAAGGAGGGAGGAGGGAGGAGGGAAATAAAACCCTTGCCGACTCCGAGGTCTGGGTAGGTTGGCCAGAAATAATTGGCTGTCAGGGATAGTGAAGGTAGTGTTCTTCCTCAAAGGCCGGGCCCAGGAACAACGCAAGGGCAGAGCAGCGGACACCAGGAGGACGGCCTGCAGATAGAGTGGCCTGTCGCCCCCGCTCCACTGTCCAGGTCAGCCCCACTAACTCACATACACCTGATGGAGGTGACAGAGGAGGAGGAGGAGACTGAAGGGTAGGAGGAAGAGAGAGAGGGGGAGAGGAGGAGGAGGAGGAGACTGAAGGGTAGGAGGAAGGGAGAGAGGAGGAGAGGAGGAGGAGGAGACTGAAGGGTAGGAGTAAGAGAGAGAGGAAGAGGAGAGGAGGAGACTGAAGGGTAGGAGGAAGAAAGAGAGGAGAAGGAGGAGATAGACAATGAGAAGGAAAAAGACGAGGAGGAGAAGGGTTATCAGGAAGAGGAGGAAGAGGATGAGGAGGAAAAGGAGGAACAAAAAACACCTTCTCCGTTTTGGGAATCTTTTTCTTCTCTCCCTGTATGCTGACTAGTGTGTGTGTGTGTGTGTGTGTGTGTGTGTGTGTGTGCGTGCGTGTGTGTGTGTGTGTGTGTTTACATAGTGTGTGAGTCGGGGCGGACCACATTCCTCCCAGCTCGGCACCTGGCCACTTGTCCCACTCCCCGGCCCTGATAAACCCTTTCTGTACGCCGCCATTGACATAATGAGGTTTGACGTAATGAGCGCAGGCCGGAGGTGCCAGCGCTGCCTGTTTGTCGGGCCGAGGCGTGTGAGGGGGAGCCCTCGTCTGGACGCTCGTGTCAAGAGTGGATGGACGGACAGGTGAGAAGATTGGAAGCTGGGAACAAGCAAACAGCCAAACACACACACACACACACACACACACACACACACACACACACACACAGACACACACACAGACCTAGATATTCATATACACACACTCATGCACGCATAAACTTCCACATTCATATGCAAACCAGACAACCACATTCAAGCACCCCCACGATCCATCTCAGTGAGAACGTGTGCAAAACACTTCCGCCACAGATGACCCCCCCTATCTCTCTCTCTCTCTCTCTCTCACCTCTTCCCCCTCCCGGCTCCTCCCCCCCGGCCTCACCTTCCTGCAGGTACATGACGGCCTGCGAGTAGTTCTGCAGCGCGTGGTGTGTCCGCCCCAGGCTGCCGTAGGCCAGCGTCTTGGCCACCAGGTCGTTGGTCTGCGCCGCCACGCTCAGGTGCTGCTCCTGGAACACCACGGCGCGCTCGTAGTTGCCCAGCGACTCGTAGGTCAGGCCCAGGTTGCCGTAGGCGCGGCCCTGCCGGCCGGGGCTGCCCGTCTCCTCGGCGATCTCCAGGTCGCTCTGGTGGCAGCGCAGCGCCGTCTCGTACTCGCCCATGGACTGGTAGACGGCGCCCAGGCCGCAGGAGGCGTCGCCCTCCAGGGGCCGGTCGCCGGTGTCGCGGGCGATGCCCAGCTGCCGCTCCAGGCAGGAGATGGCCTGCTCGTAGTTGCCCAGCTGGCTGTGGAGGGCGCCCAGCTCGCCGTAGGCCTGGGCCTTGCCGCCGCACTCGCCCAACTCGTGGGCCACCACCAGCCACTTCTCCAGGCACACCAGGGACTGCTGGAGGTTCCCCATGGCCCTGGGAGGGGAGGGGAGGGGAGGGGAGGGGCGGTCAGAGAGAGAGACAGGGGGACAAATCAAAAACAATCCGTGCAGTGGAATCCATGTTGAGTGACGGTGACAAAGCCATGTAGTTATTCATGAGGCGTGCCTGGGTCACCGAGCTGCCCCCGAGTCCCAAAGGTTGGGTCTTAATACACTTTGAACACCTCAAAGAGCCTGTTTTGCATTAGTTTATCAAATAGCCACATTCCAGAGCGTCCTATTATTCAGCCTTTCTTCTCGGCACTACGACGATTCTATCACGCCCTCCGAGCAAACGGCCATTCTGTCAGCACGCGGGGGGGGGGGGGGGGGGGGCACACACACGACACACTCCGCTCACAATAACCCAGTTCATCTCTCTGCTTATCCTCCGTCAGGGGACTACGATAGCGGACTAATCAGCGCATATGGCAGCGGCGTGCGTTTTTTTTTTTAACAGGAGAAAGAGAAACACGGGGCCGCCGCCGTTAGCCGCGACGCTACGCTTCAGCCGGAGCCAAACACAGATCGAGACGCTCAGAAAGAGGAGGACTCTCCAGGGCCCCTTGTTTGTGTTTCGGTTCGCACCAGTGGCCACGGAGGTATTTTCAATAAACGGGGGATGTAGAAAAACAAAATGAAAACAGAGTGGGTTATGTGAGTTTGCAAACTGTCACAGTAACACAATAGTCCCCGCTCTGTCTACCCAGGGTGGGCGCCTGGGAGAGAGGCAGCAATCGCACACAATGTGGAGGCTCCATCGCTGCCATGTCTTCAAACGGCCTCTCATTGTTTTCTTTCAACCCTGTCCTCCGGCAGAGCCAACAATAGCCGGATGTCGTTTAAGACAGAATGGAAGCCTCTGGGCTTAACTAATGTCGGCGATAATGTGAGGCTGGTTGACTATAAGCTGTGGGAGGGAGGGAGCGTGGAAGGAGAGGAGAGGAGGGGAGAGGAGAGGAGAGGAGAGGAGGGGAGGGGAGGGGAGAGGAGGGGAGGGGAGAGGAGAGGAGAGGAGAGGAGGGGAGGGGAGGGGAGAGGAGAGGAGAGGAGGGGAGGGGAGGGGAGGGGAGGGGAGGGGAGAGGAGAGGAGAGGAGAGGAGAGGAGCTGAGAGGAGAGGAGAGGAGGGGAGGGGAGGGGAGAGGAAAGGAGAGGAGAGGAGGGGAGGGGAGGGGAGAGGAGAGGAGAGGAGGGGAGAGGAGAGGAGAGGAGAGGAGAGGAGGGGAGGGGAGGGGAGGGGAGGGCAGGGGAGGGGAGGGGAGGAGAGGAAGAGGGAGAGGGTTGGGTCCCCATGTCTTTCATTCCTCTCTCAGCTCATGCATGGCTAATGCCGAACTGGTGTCTGATTGCCGAGGTGACAATATTGACAGTGAACAATAAAAAAAAATCCAAAAAATCGTCCTCCGAAGCGGGGATCCGGCGTGGCGCGGCGGTGTTTTGTTTCACGGCCGTATTCCGTCAGGACGCCATCAGCTCTTAAGACGCTCGCGGAGGAGACAGCGCAGCAAGAACGAAAGGCAAAATGTAAAAGGCCGACTCGAATTAACTGCGCTATAGCACTCCCCCCGTCTGCCCGCCAAAGCCTCTTTGCATACAGATCAGACCAGGGGCTCCACCGTAGCAAGCAGAGGGCCGACGAGGCAGGCTTGCAATCAGAACCCCCCCAACCCCCAGCCCGCCATAAAAAAACACGTACTCTCAAGGTGTCGCGGAACCACGGTGGTCCTCAAAAAGCCAGCACGAGCGAGCTAAAAAAGCAGGCATAAAGAAAGGAGTGATCGAGGGGGAAAAAAGAAAAAGATTATGCAAATTAGGATTACTATGAATATTAGTAATACCCCGTCAAAGCAATTATCTGTCACCGCAACAAGCAGAGAAAATTGATATCAGCAGGCTATTCAAAGGCAAAAATGGCTTTCTGCTGGCGACGCTGGCTTAGGAGTGCATTACTGTGGAAATGCGACGCACTGCATTTCAAAACACTATTAACTGAGGAACGTGGGGGAAAATTAAAATGTTATTTATACCCCCATCAGCAGCTCTCTCCGTTCCTAAATCTGGTATTGGTTTCTTTCATACGCACGTCCCACGATATTTCATGGTGCGAAAACAGATCTGCAGATGATATGGCTGTTCAGAGCCTCCGTGTGCTCTATATCTAATCAGTTAGTGGAGATCAGCGCGCCAAAGAGGGGGGCCGTTAAGAGCCGATGAACCCTTTTACCTGGAACAGTCGATGTAAGAGACTCTTTAGTGAAGGCGGGTGGGGCACCTGAGTGGCATTACGGATGAGGCTTTTTTCTGAAGTGCGGAGAAAATGGGGCTATTAACGGGGGGGGGGGGGGGGGATAGCTTCATCGACTCTTCCCAAATAAGAAAGGCTGTCAGCATTTTACGTTCATAGAACAGGCCGAGTGGATCGGACTCCGACTCTTCTACTCCATTCTATATCTACGTTGTGCGCTGCGGACCCCCCACCTGTGTCCGCTCCCCAGGCCCCTGTAGGCCTTCTCCTGGTCCTGCGTGCGGCCCAGGCTTTGCGCCACGCTCAGGTACTGCTCGTAGTACTTGATGGCCTCCTCGAAGTCGCCCAGCGCCTCGTAGCAGTCGCCCAGGTTGCCGTAGGCGCGCCCGCGGTCCAGCATGGCCTCGTTGCCGCTGAGCTGCTGCAGCGTGGCCAGCTGCTGCTCCAGGTAGCCGATGGCCTCCTCCATCACGCCCACGTTCATCTTGGTGATGCCCATGTTGCCGTAGACCTGCGCCTCCACGCCCGGGTCGCGGAGGCGCCGGCTCAGCTCCAGCTGCTCCTCGTAGCTCTTGAAGGCCAGGGCGTACTGGCCCAGCGCCATGTAGACGGCGGCCAGGTGGCCGTGGGCCTTGCACTCGCCCGCCGCGTCGCCCAGCTCCTGGTAGACCTCCAGCTCCTGGGTGTGGTAGCCCAGCGCCTTGTCGTACTGCTGCACCAGGCGGTAGGCGGCGCCCAGGGCGGCGTAGGCGCTCGCCTCCATCCGCCGCTCCTTCACCTGAAACACACAACAACAGTATGCAAACGTGGCTGTGGCTCACGATTTACCCGGTTGACAGGCTGTATCGTTATTTCATCGTGGAATGGTTAAACTAGCGTTTTTGGGCTGCATTTGTATTGACGTGTTTGTGATTTTCATGTCACCATTTGTCTTCATTACGTGTGCGTGATGTGTTGCCTTCTCCTCTCTATGATAGACTCTAAAAACACAATTCCATTGACCTATTTTCTATGAGCAGTGATGGATGGACACCAATGGCCTGACATGGGACAATATCACTTTCACATGACCTCTAATTACCCCTGTTAGCTCTCTTCCCTGAAGACAGCAGAGAGAGTGGGAGTGTCTCACCTGATGAGCCAAAGCTAGCTGCTGCTCATAGAATTGGATGGCCCCCGCCACATCCTTCTTGCACACAAAGATGTCCCCCAGGTTCCCCAGGGCGCGGAAGCGAGCCTGCGCGTTGTTGAGCGACTGGGCCAGGGAGAGCAGGTACTTCTGGCACTCCTCGGCCTTGGCGAAGTCTCCCAGCGCCTTGAAGGCCAGGCCCAGGTTGCAGTAGGCCTTGGCCTGGCTCAGCTTGTCGTGCAGGTCCTTGGCCAGTGCCAGGTCCTGCTCGTAGTACTTGACGGCGTGGCGGAAGCTGCCCAGGCAGTAGTGGGCGTAGCCCAGGTTGTGGCACACCTTGCCCTCGCTCTCCATGTCCTGCAGGTCGGGGGAGAGCAGCAGGTACTGCTCGTAGTAGGGCACGGCCTGCGGGAACTCGCCCCGCGAGCAGTGGAAGTTGCCGAGATTGCCCAGCGCCCGCGCCTCGCTTTGGACGTCACGGAGCTCGCGGGCGATGTTCAGGTGGTTCTGGTAGTGCTGCAGGGCGCGGTCGTGGGCGCCCAGCGCCTGGTAGGCCACGGCCAGGTTGCCGTGCGTGGAGGCCTGGGAGGCGCGGTCGTTCACCTCCATGGAGATCTGCAGCTCCTGCCGGTGGTAGCGCACGGCCTGGTCGAAGGAGCCCAGCGCGTTGTAGGCGTTGCCCATGTTGCCGTAGGCGCGGCCCTGGGCGGCGTAGTCACTCAGCTCCTGGGCGATGGCCAGGTGGGTCTTGTGGAGCTTCAGGGCCGTCTCGTAGTCGCCTTTCATCTGGTGGATGATGCCTGGAGAGTGGCAGGGCGGGGGGGGGGGGCGGAGAGGAGGAGACGGAAAGAGAGGGCGAGAGAAGGATTGTAAATGAAAGCTTTTTTTTTGATCGTCGGCGCGGCATTAAAATTCAAGTGCCTCGTCAGCGTCTGTGTGTACAAAGATGTTCTCTGGAGTGAGCCATCTGTTCCTGCCCTGCTCTCTCCCCCCCAACCCCCCCGCGCCAATAGAACACTCTCCCAAATAAAGACAGCCATTAAAATGGAGCGCAACAACTGTGTTATAATGACATCAGAAACTGATTCATTAGATTGGCTAAGCTGTCCTCCATGATTACCTCTTAAGAGGCGCTGTTCCAAAAACCAACAGCTTCGACCAAAGGGAGGGGAACTGAGCGTGTGTGTGTGTGTGTGTGTGTGTGTGTGTGTGTATTATGTGTGTGTGGCCACGAGAGGAGCAGAGTGATGGAAAAGGACGCGATGAAAAGCTAGGCAAACCACTTTTCAAAAAGGAGATAAGTGTGACAGTGGAGAGGCCAGGGTTTTATCTTTGATAAAATACCATCCTCTGGAAAACACTGGATTTAACCCAGTTAGCCAGGAGACACAGAGACGTGCACACACACACACACACACACACACACACACACACACACACACACAAACATCAATGGCAGCCTCTCTCTGCTCTCTGTGCTGTAAGTCTCATGTTTCTAATTCTCTCTCTTCATAAATGATTCTACGCCTGTCCACTTCCTCTGCCTCTCTGTCCCGGTCTCCGCCGTTGCCCAGCCGCCCATGGGTGGGAAGGCGGGTGACGGCGGGAAGGACGGGCCGCCGCAGGGCCCCCCCCCCCCACACAACACGGCGCTTTACCCAGAGAGGGGGAACGCAGCAGGGCCAAGCCAAGCACTCCTTCCCTGTGGTGGAGGAGAGGAGGACAGAGACTCCATGCAAACAACACCACCCCGGCTCACCCTCGTCAGGGCAACAGAACACGACTCCTTGGCAACAACAGGGGAAAGAAAGATGGCGGGCGTTCTCCTTAGCAATGGTAGCCCCACTCTGGGCCCTGGGTCGGAGATGGGGACAGGCTGAGTGGTTAGCATACAGACAGAGCGAGAGGGGGGGGTAGGGGGTGGTGGTGGTGGTGGTGGGGGGGGGGGGGGGTATCCGTTCCCCGTGCTTTGATAGACTGTCAAAAAAACACAGGGTTGTGGCGACGTTTCATTAAAGCATCTGTGGAGGAATCCTCTTTTTTAAAAGTCTTCCCCCGTTCCTCCCCCGGGGCGGTTAAGAAAACAGAACTTCGGAGGGTTCGCCAGACAGTGCCGGGCCGATGAAGGACTGGGTGACGTTTGACGGGGAGCGCAGATATCAAAGGAGGCAATCGACTTTGGAAGCAGCGCGGGAGCAAAATCACACGTTTTGCAGCAGCCAAAAGAAAAAAGAAAGAAAGAAAGAAAGATCCTTGGAAACCCCGTTGAAATACTCATGACCCTTCTTTACAAGTACAACAGATGAAACGGACAGATGGAGGAACGACATTGACGTGTCGAGCACGTCAGAGAAACAGAGAACATCGGTTGACGTTCACCAGAGCGTTTTCGGATCAACGGATGAGCCAACCATAGCGGTTGCCGTGAATTCGATTTTCCTATGGCAATATCAACCCCGGAGCTGCTTATGTTTAGACTCATTCAAACTATGTTTGGAGGACACAACCGCTCCGGCGACCCGGCCCCAGGATAACACGCTGAACAAAATGGCCGCCAGCCAAACAGACGTTAACCAGAACGAGTCCAAATAAACGAGCTCATCGCTTTGCTGGCTGTGACGGTCCAAAAGTCCAACTGACATTGGCATCTCTCATCCGACCGCGAGTTAGCATGTTAACATTCCCACCAGGCCCGCAGCCAGGCTAATTTGGAGGACTACTGACAGCCCTCCCAACAAAGTCACTGCCAAGGTTACCGCTTCCCCGTGGAGGCAGATCCCACAGGGGCGTGCGTGCGTGTGTGCGTGTGCGTGTGTGTGTGTGTGTGTGCGCGCGTGTGTGCGTGTGTGTGTGTGTGTGTGTGCGCGCGTGCGTGTGTGTGCGTAATGCCTATTGATGTGTCACCAGCCAACACGGCCCCCGGCACCAAGTCTCCTGCTGGAGGCAAAAAAAAAGGGAGTGGATTGGGGGTTGGCTAAACGGGGAGAGGGGAACTAGGACCGGAGGAGGGGGAGGGGGGGGTACTGGTTCGGGGGGTAGTGACAAGAAACACCGTCGCTGATCCCAGGCCTGGGGCCACGCCCGGGGCTAGACTAAAGACGAATACCAATCCTGGAGGTCTTTTCCATGACCAAAGGATAACAAGTGCCTCCCCCCCTTCAGGAGTTCCTGAAGCGCAGATAAAGCATACCTTGGATGAGAGTGAAACGCTCTCCGTCAAGAGCGGCGAGGGAGAAAGCGAGGCGCCGCAGCGAACGCTAGCGGGACCTATGATCCGTGAGGGCGTTTCAACGGGCGTTTCGCCCACAAAGGAGAGCCCCCAGGCGGCTTCACTTCCCTGCTCTGTGGGGACGTAATGGGCTTCCAGCACGGAGATTAGAGCCCGGGACAGAGGTCAGAGGTCATCGGAAAGGCTGCCTGCGAGGTTTCCCGTTCCACGCACGGCGGATGCTAGAGACAATGGAATAGAACAGGGAGACGATGGGGACGCCGCGAGAGTCGACAAATCCCGGCGCGCGCAAAGGAAATGAGAAAAAGAAAGAAACGTCCACCGCCCCTTTTCACGGCAGCCACCAAAGACATTAACCGCGTGGCAATTTGTTGTCACTTTGTATTACACAGCGGCGCGGGCTGAGAGAGAGAGGGGAGAGTGGGGGGGGGGGGGGAATGCGGCAGGGATGACTTTGAGGGATGGTGCCACGCTCGCACCAGGAAATCACTGTGGCATTCTCCGGACCAAACGGGCTGCGCCTGACTAAGAGGATTTGCTCCACAATGGAGCCCGCGGTCCCGCACTGGGATGATACTGGGGAGAGACTGGGGAGAGATGGACCAATCACCAGCCTCGGTGGGAGCTGAAAACCCCCCCCCCAAACCCTAAACCTACCGAGAGAAAAGCCATTCAAATTTGAGGTCAGTTCAATAGCGGCAGACTATTAACTCGCGGCATGCCTGAATTTATAGCCTGCACGGATTCCAGTACGTACAGTATTACCCCCAGCACAAATCACGAGAAATTGGCTCGCATTTCATCGTGGATCTTGGGTTTTTACCGTAAAAAGTGGAATAAGCAGAAGAATTCAGAAGGCTCTCGGGAGAGCGTTTGACCTATTTTTTACTTCAGCATGCCAGTACAAAACACAAGGCTGGGGTTCAAAACAGCCACACTTCCTTGATTTGCGTACGCTGACCTGTGGGGGGCGATAGAGAGCTGAGAGGCAGACCCCTCGTATCCCTGAACCCAGCCAGAGGAGGGAAGAGGAGGGGCCTGGGCAGGGAGGATGGGGGTCTGGGGGCTTAACGTACCAAATCCTCACCCCAAGACACAGACATCTCCCACAGTCTGACAGACATGCTAACGGAGAGACAGGAAGGCGGAGGATAAAAAGAAACAGAGGGAGAGGGAGGGAGGGAGAGGGGGAGGGAGGGAGGGAGGGAGAGGGGGAGGGATGGATGGGAGGATAGATGGATGTGTGCTGAGTGGGAGGCCTGCCAACACAAGCACACACTGACGGAGCACTCCAGCCCTCTCTCTCTCTCTCTCTCTCTCTCTCTCTCTCTCTCTCTCCCTCCCCCTCTCTCTCCCTTCTCTCTCTCTCTCTCTGTCGGCCGCAAATCAGCTGGACCCCTCCCTCCACATGACCCACAACCATCACATCTGTCTGTCTGTCTGTCTGTCTGTCTGTCTGTCTGTCTGTCTGTCTGTCTGTCTGTCTGCCTGCCTGCCTGCCTGTCTGTCTGTCTGTCTGTCTGTCTGTCTGTCTGTCTGTCTGTCTGTCTGTCTGTCTGTCTGCCTGTACCTGTCTGTCTGTCTGTCTGTCTGTCTGTCTGTCTGTCTGTCTGTCTGTCTGTCTGTCTGTCTGCCTGTACCTGTCTGTCTGCCGGCCTGCCTGCCGGCCTGCCAGCCTGTCTGTCTACCTGTCTGTCTGTCTGTCTGTCTACCTGTCTGTCTGTCTGTCTGTCTGTCTGTCTGTCTACCTGTCTGTCTGTCTGTCTGTCTGTCTGTCTGTCTGTCTGTCTGTCTGTCTGTCTACCTGTCCGTCTATCTCCTAAACTGTCCCTGAACCCTGCTGGGAGACATGACCCCGCCTGTCTCCAACGGCCCGTATCAACAGCCCTCTCCACTATGTTAAACATCCGGCAGGGCTGCGGCTCTCTCACTGCAACATTTGGCCTCTCTGCCTGTTGGGGAGAGGATCGGGTTTCCTGCTGAAGCTGCAGATGTGCCACTGGTGGGGAAAAAAGCTTGGAGATTTCCTTAATGCAAAGGAATGTTGCAGCTAGCGCTTATGTTTCACTTAATAGGTCCGCAGTATGTGGACTGTGAGAGAGAGAGAGGGGGGGGGGGGGGGGGGGGGGGGGGGTGCATGCAGCTCCAGCCTCTGCTGTGTGTGTCTGTGTGCATGAGCGCTGGGACTTTGGGAGAGACAATGCAGGAGTGTGTGTGCGTGTGTGTGTTTGGGTCCAGTGTTTTGGCATGGTGCTGGGGCCTTGCAGGGGGAGAATGGCTGCTGCTGCTCAGGGCAGCTTTTCCATGTCCACAGAGACAGTGTGGGGCCTTCTCCATGGCTAGGCAGCAGAGATAAAAAATGTTAAAAAAGAATACGACAAAAAGAGAGAGCAAAACGGAATGCTAAAAATGACACAAAGAGGACGGAATAGAGGGGGTTGGCCTGAACACTCCAGGAGCCTGAACCCACACTGGCATCTCAAGTCATCCCCAGCTCTAGCCCTCCTCCTCTTTTTCCTCCTCTTCCTCTTTCTCCTCCTCTTGTTTCCCCTTCTTTCTCCTACCTCTTCCTCCCCCTCTTCCTCCTCCTCTTTCTCCTCCTCTTTCTCCATAGTCCAGAGTGTTCCCTGTCTTAATGTCGTCCCCCTTCCCTCTCCGTCCTGTTCAGACGTCTCCAGTGCTTTCCGGTCCCTACCGGTGTTCCTCCTCCAGGCTCTCCGGCCTGGCCTCGCCACCGTGGCCGCTTGATCAATGCACCTTTTATATCTGGGCTGTGTGGCTCTGGCACTGTCTCCTTCCCCCTGGCACGCTCTCCTCTCAGCCCCTGTCTGAACCATTAGGCAGGGGACAACATTCCTCTGGAAGTCCAGCCGCTGGGCCCATCTCCTGCGTACCCCCCCCCCCCCCCCCCCCCACACCTGTCCCACCCGTCCCCCACTCGCACCGGCAGAATAATAAAGCTTCTTCATTCAGAGTTGCTAGGTTTCCGCCCGGCAACACACACACATACACACACACACACACACACACATCCAGTTTGGTTTGCGCTCGAGGCCAACCTGACTGTGATATCCTCCGTGAAAGTGGAACAACAGTCGGAGAGCACTAGCACCAGTGTGACAGAGAGGTCAAGCAGGGGGGGGCCCACGTTCAACCCCCCCCCCCCACCACCCCACTCTGCCTGGGGAGGCCCACATTCGACCACGTCCCTCTCTCTCCCTCCCTCTCCCTACTCTGCCTGAAGGGACTGGGAGGTGGAGGGCCGTTCTCCCAGCAGGAGGCTGCCCCTCCTCACCAGTCCAGCGGTGTTGTTTGTGTCCTGGCGTGATGTTGTTGTTGTTATTTCCCCGGCGTCAGCAGAATGGATCTCTCCCCCAGGGACGTGAGGTAAAAACAAGGAGAGTGACGACTTAATTAAGACTTTTACCCCCTGGGGGGGAATCTCATCGCCATTTCCAGGGTCAGTTTGTTGTTGGGTTGGGGTGGGAGGGACGGAGGGAGGAATGGGAAACAATGAAGGTTCGGAGGAAGGGGAAGGGGGAGGATGGGAAGAGCGAGAGATTATAAAGAAGAGAGAGAGAGAGAGAGAGAGAGAGGAAGAGAAAAGAAGGAGCATCCAAACAAACTTATTAAAAACCTCTTTGAAGTGAATTGCAGGGAAGAAAAAAAAAAGAACGCAATCTAGATTCCGTTTCATGAATAACCAAAATGCGCAAAGCAGTCTTCGGCCTGATATTAAATATTGCTGACTGGAGGGGTATGGTTCTGCCCCTTAATGAATAATAAATGGGGCGCAGAAGTCAACGTTTCCCCCCCACCCTTTATAGGGCGGCGTGCCCTCAGCCGAGCGGCCATGGCTGGGCTGGATGTGAAAGCACGTCGGAGCGGACGTATCCCTGGCAACCGGAGTATGACACGGCGTTCTACGCTGCCGGGCCCTCCGGGGCTCCCGGACGCCCCGCTCCGCTGCCATGTGCGGATCGTCCCGGAGCGGTGGATGGGCCGTGATAAAAGTTTGCTTTCTCTCCCTCTCTGTCTCTTTCTTTTTCCTGTTTTCTCTCCGTAGGACACGCGGCTCCGATATGATTCCCAGTTCGTCAAGTCCCCCCCCCCCCCCGCCCCCAGTCTCCATCTTTGGAACGTGTTAGCCGGAACGTGTTAGCCGGGGACTAAAAACGAAAATATGCTTTTACAAAACTTCAAAGTAAAGTACACGTCCGACTGTGCGCGCCGTTAATGACAGAAAACAACAACGTCACCGCCCGGCCGGCCGACGACAACAACAGCAACAACAACCGCAACGGAACAACTAACCGGGGCCTTCCAGAACGGATGCTTCTCCGGCAGACTTCATTTCCCTTATCTTCATTATTCAGTTCTCCTCCAATCAGCTATTAAAGGTAATTAAGTGATTCATCAAGTCAGTTTCAATTACTGGCTGGCTGACAGACGCAGATTCCAATCACCGGGGATGAGGGAGAGAAGCAGCCGTGGTGACAGGGGGAAAGCCAGAGGAACAGAGACACACGCTGTAGGTCAAGAGGAGAGAGGGAAGAGAAAAGAAACAGAGAGAGAGGGAGCAACGGGAGGGCACACTCCTCACACGCCCCCCAGAGTTCCCCTGGGCTCTGGAGCCGTCGGGCCCCGACGAGGCAGGGAGGAGGGTGGGGAGTGGGGGAGTGGGGCAGGGAGGAGGGGAGGGAGGAGGGGAGGGTGGGGAGGAGGGTGGGGAGGAGGGGAGTGTGGCTGGGAGGAGGGTGGGGAGGAGGACTGGGAGTGGGGCAGGGAGGACAGGGAGGAGGACAGAGAGGAGGGGGGGGGGGGGCAGGAGGGGGGAGGAGGGAGGAGGACTGTGAGGAGGGAGGAGGACAGAGAGAAGGGCAGGGAGGAGGGGAGGGAGGAGGAGGGGAAGAGGGCAGTGAGCAGTACCAGGCCTTATCGACACCCCATCATTAGACCCCAGCTCCCAGCCCTACCCTACCCTAGCACTAACTGCTTACAGCTATCAATGACAGTTTATGAATAATAATTGCTTTCCAAAACTAACAGATTAAGTGTGCGGAGTAAACAGGAGTGTAGCTTTGTCTGTTTAACGTGAGTATAACTCTGTGAGTAGAACTGTGAGTAGAACTGTGAGTAGAACTCTGTGAGTAGAACTCCGTGAGTAGAACTCTGTGAGTAAAACTCCGTGAGTAGAACTATGAGTAGAACTCTGTGAGTAGAACTCCGTGAGTAGAACTCTGTGAGTAGAACTCCGTGAGTAGAACTCCGTGGGTAGAACTCCGTGAGTAGAACTCCGTGGGTAGAACTCTGTGGGTAGAACTCTGTGAGTTGAACTCTGTGAGTAGAACTCCGTGAGTAGAACTATGAGTAGAACTCTGTGAGTAGAACTCTGTGAGTAGAACTCCGTGAGTCGAACTGTGAGTAGAACTCTATGAGTAGAACTCCATGAGTCAAACGCCGTGAGTAGAACTCCGTGAGTAGAACTCCGTGAGTAGAACTCCTCGAGTAGAACTATGAGTAGAACTCTGTGTGTAGAACTCCGTGAGTAGAACTATGAGTAGAACTCTGTGTGTAGAACTCCGTGAGTAGAACTCCGTGAGTAGAACTCTATGAGTAGAACTCTGTGAGTAGAACTCCGTGAGTAGAACTCCGTGAGTAGAACTCTATGAGTATACCTCGTAGTACGTGGCATCAGAGCGTTCTCAAGTGAGCCTCGTTGAACGGCTAACGTTGCGGGCTGGACGGTTTTACGACCCGTCCCGGACCCAAGCGGACGAGCCCTACTGAATATTCACCAGCCTCCGAGACCGGGGAGGGTAACCGCGGGTTACGACGAGGGCGGTCGGGCGGGGCACGGGTGCAGATTTACGTGCTGTTGATTAACCCCCGGGCCATTCCTCCCACACTGCGTCTCACATTAAGACCGGGAGTAAGTCATCTCCCGGCCTCATTATCCCTCTTAGTTGCCCATTAGAGGGCCATTTACAGCTGTCCGGGCATCCATCATAAGTCATTCAGCGTCAGGGCTACAATGGTAACATGCTCATTGCCAGAGGACTGGCCCTTGTCTCCTCTCCTTAAGCGATGGAGTATCCCCCCAGAGACACCTTCCTCCTCCTTGTCGTTGCATTAGCCCGCCCCGCTGAACGCCGCCTTTCTAATCATTTCATTTGGCGGATTCGTAAAGGCGGATTCGTCCGTGAAAGGGGCAAAATAATTCCATTTTAAGTTCCAATCGCACGAGCCGATCTCCCAGTTAATTCCCCCCCCCCCCCCCCCCCCCTTTTCTCTCGCTTTATTTGTCCCCCGCCCAGGATTCATTTGCTAGATTTGATTAAGTCCTAGCCAATGGGGGGGGGGGGGGGGGGGGGAATGTAGAGCGGAGCGGAGGAGAGAAATGAGAGTGTATGTGTGTGTGAGAGAGAATGAGAGAGAGAGTGAGAGAGAGAGAGAGAGAGGGATGGAGAGAGAGAGAGAGAGAGGAGAGAGAAGGAGAGAGAAAGAGAGAGAGAGAGAGAGAGAGAGAGAGAGAGAGAGAGAGAGGGAGTTATTTATTTTATTTTTTTATGGAACTCATTTAGCCGGTGATAGGGTGTGTTATATGTCGGCATTCCATCACCCCGGCACATTCCGGACACACACACACCCGCTCACACACACGCACGCACACACACACACACACACACACACACACACACACCTCTGACGACTCTATTTCTGAAAAAGGGACCACTGGGTCAGCATCCTGGCCAATCACATCATCCCACCCCATCCCATCTACGTGACCAGGCAGTTTGACGACCAATCACAGCGCAGAACATCCGCACAACATAACAGCCAGACGTTGCCTTTTATGGGCGGTTCTACACTCTCCTGGTCAAATGAAAAGCAGCAAGCAAATCATAACCATAGAAAGACACAAACAGACACAAACAGAAACATATGAAAACTGTAAACACGCTTTTAAGTGGATTAGATTTAGATTTGATTAGATTCAACTTGATTGCCATTGCACAGGGTACAGTACTGAGGCAACTAAATGCAGTTTGGCATCTAACCAGATAAGTGTAAGGTTGCAATGTTTACACGAAGCGCCACTTACAGGCAGAATACTGACACCCATTACAAAAGCCAGCCTGTTCTTATGTGTAGTTAGTCAGAGCCTCTCTTCTCCTCCTCTTCCTCTCCCCTCTCCTGCTACTCCCCCCCAGGCCGGTGTGAAGGAACACTGCCGGTTTACCGTAGCTCCCTGACCCCCCACAGTAAACATCCCCCTCCTCCTGCCTCACACCGCAACTCTAGCACGGTGCTACTTCCTCTTTAACAGGAAGTCTAATCTCGAGGGCCCCCCAGAGTTTGGATAAGTGGACCCGTTGCGGTCTGTCACTAGGGCCAGAGTGTACCAGAGCAGGGGTGAGCACAATGACACACACGCTGAACTCCCTGACGGCCTGGCTGCCCCACCTACCCAGGGTAGAGGATAGCACCCTCCCCCCCCACCTACCCAGGTTAGAGGATAGCACAGCCCCCCCCCCCCCCCCCACCTACCTAGGTTGGAGGAGGCCCTCCCCTCGGCCGCCCGGTCCTTCAGCCCCTCGGCGATGGCCAGCTGCTGCTCGTGGTACTGCTTGGCCCGCTCCAGGTCCTGCATGCAGCGTGAGGCGTGGCCCAGGCCCGCGTAGGCCCTCATCTCCACGGGCTGCTCCTCCAGCTCCTGGGCCAGCTC
>CM030185.1:12662104-12664604 GCA_017639675.1 Aplochiton taeniatus | reverse complement strand
GAAAAGCTTTGACTCCACTCCGTTGTTCTCCGCTGTGCTCTGCTCAAGGGGAGAGTGTGAGGGTTCCACCCCGACGCTGAAGAGCTGTACTCAGTGAAGATGGAGCAACATATGGAGGGGAAGAATTACTATGGTCCCAGTGTGTGTGTGTGTGTGTGTGGGGGGGGGGGGGGGTCAGTGTGTGTGTGTGTGTGTGTGTGTGTGTGTGGGGGGGGGGGGGGGTCAGTGTGTGTGTGTGTCAGCGCTGCGAACGGTGACAGGACACAGGCCTCCCAGCCACAACAACCCCAGGCTAAGGTGTCAACACCAGAGTAACAAAGAACACTGGAGAGAGAGAGAGAGAGAGAGAGAGAGAGAGAGAGAGAGAGAGAGAGAGAGAGAGAGAGAGAGAGAGAGAGAGAGAGGCCCCAGCCAACACTAACATCTATTACATGACTCAACCCACATCTGAGACGGACCGGGACCCCAAACCAGCCGGGGGCCAATGAAACGCCCACCTTCAGACCTCCACCAATCGCAACTAGAGGCGGATCGGGAGCAGAGCCCAGACAGGAAACACTCCCTATTCCAGAGTCGTTTTTCCTCCATAGCAGACGACTGGGAGTTTAGTCCAAGACACAGGACAGACACTGCGTCACAGGACAGACACTGTGTCTCAAAACAGACACTGTGTCCCAGGACAGACACTGTGTCCCAGGACAGACAGGACAGAGACTGTGTCTGAGAGTCAGCCAGAGACAGAGATCTAAAGAAACACAGAAGGAGGTTTCAATATTTCCTGAAACCTAGACACACAGAACAACAACCAAAGTGTGTGGTTATGAATCTGTTCATTATTTCAAAACCAGGAAGGGGGGGAATACATTTGTCAAACAGGAAAACCAGAAGGATAGAGTGTATGACACTGCTGTTGTAGTCTTCTATCAGGAGACAGGGAAACAGTTGTGGAGAGCCAGGCTTTGGGCGCCGGAGATGCTGAACTACAGATCCCACCTCTAGGAGCCCAGGGGCTGGAAACACTGCAGCAATAACAAGCGGAAAATGAGTTCTCCCCTTTCATATCTCTCCCTGACACACACACACACACACACACACAGGCACGCTGTACGACAACGCACACACACACACACACAAACGAATATGCGCATGCTAGGTTGGCTTATACACACACACTGGAGCCATATGCAAAGAAGACAGTGTGTGTGTGTGTGTGTGTGTGGGGGGGGGGGGTTGGGGGGGGCGCAATGCCTTTTGTCTGCTGAGCGCTGATGAAAAGCTACCCACTGAGAACTTCAATCACATCAGAAAATGAGTGTTAGACGAGCCCCGCCCCAGGCCCGTGTCATTAAGCCTGTCTGTCACCATAGGCAACCCCCCCCCCCCAGGCCCCCTTCCATCCCCATCAGGTCTGGGGACTGGGGGGGACGGATGGACGGACTGCAGGAGAGGGCTGGGGAGGTTATGGATCCAGAGCTGGGGACAAAGAAAGGGGCTGGGTTTTCTGATTCAGCGGGGCACAGAGCAGGAGAGAGTGTGTGTGTGTGTGTGTGTGTGTGTCTGGGGGGTAAGAATGGAGCTGACAGAGGTGCACTATGGGGGGAGAGCATGGGGGAGGCTGGACGGTGGCTCACGTCCGATGGCTCGGTAACGAAGCCGCAGTCAGGTGACGGATTGGGCCTTTATGCAAGCATGAAGACAAAACCTCCAAATGTCATGGGCTCAGACAAAGACATCATTCTTTGGGGGGGGGGGGGGGAGGGCTGTCACACACTGGGAAATGTAGGCAGTTAAGTGACGTTATCAGGCATGCTCGAACACATGAACACGCTGAGCGGACACCAACACACACACAATATCTCTCTCACACACACACTCGCACACACACGATATCTCTCTCACACACACACGCACACACACGATATCTCTCTCACACACACACACACCCACACTTGCTCAGTCACAATGGTTCACACATACACACACACACTCACAGAGAGATGCTCCTTATACACACTGCCGCTTGCGCAGTCGTAAATGAATGTACACACACACACACACACACACACACACACACACACACGGAGGGAGAGACAGTGATCCGCGTTGAGAGTGTGATAAGCGGCAGTGCGCGTTGGGAATGCAGAGTGAGGCTGCAGGCTGCGGCTGCAGTGATTGGCCTCCGTGGAGCCAGTGTGTGTTTCTCTCCTCATTAACTCCTGGGAAGAGCTCTGCCCCTAATCACTGCTAGCCTCCCTCCCTCCCTCCCTCCCTTCCTCCCTCCTGTTATCTCTCTCAAAGACAATGAAGTCGTAGCCGTGCCCAGGCATTATTCACAAAAGGGCCTTAGCCTTTGAACGTGCCGGGGTGAGAAAGACACACACTTGACGGGCAACGCTTGTTCACACTCACACACACACACACAGACACTCTCACACACACACTTGGCATGCGCAGGAAAAGAAAGCCCACATTAGCACACTCTCAGACCACGGTAACTGGC
>CM030185.1:12652104-12657104 GCA_017639675.1 Aplochiton taeniatus | reverse complement strand
ACCCCCCCCCATGACTCGGACCTGGGGCCGGGCTAGGGCCAGAATATTTAGGAGACAATCAAGCAGGATACTGTGAGCAGAATATATATGGATATGTTGTATGTATATACAGTCCCCTCCAAAAGTATTGGAACAGTAATGCCAATTCCTTTATTTTTGCTGTAGACTGAAAGCGTTTGGGTTTGACACCAAAAGATGAATATGAGACAAAAGATCAATATGTCAGCTTTTATTTCCAGGTATTTTCATCTGGATCTGATAAACAACTTAGAAGATATCATTATTTGTAAAGGAACACCACATTTTTTGTTGAGCAAAAGTATTGGAACATGTGACTAACAGGTGTGTTTTGTTGCCCAGGTGTGTCTTATGACATTTATTATTCAAACAATAAATAAGACTGAATGTCTAGGCTCAGTTTCAGATTCTGGTTTTGCCTGTGCAGACTGCAGTTATAGTAATCAACATGAAAAGCAGAGAACTGTCTATGGGTGAAAAGAAAGCAATTGTGAAGCTAAGAGAAGATGGGAAATCAATCAGAGCCATTGCACAGACACTAGCCATAGCCAGTACAACAATTTGGAATATCCTCAGGAAGAAACAAACTACTGGTGTACTAAGTAACAGATATCGAACGGGACGACCAAGGAAAACAACAGCAGTTGACGACAGAAACATTGTCAGAGCTGTGAAGAAAGACCCTAAAACTACTGTTGGTGAGATCAACAACAACCTCCAGAGGGCAGGAGTGAAGGTTTCAGAATCCACTGTTCGCAGAAGACTTCATGGACAACAGTACAGAGGCTACACCAGAAGATGCAAGCCATTCATTAGCATAAAGAATAGGAAGGCCAGGCTGGATTTTGCCAAAAAGTACAGAGACGAGCCTCAAAAATTCTGGGAAAAAGTTTTATGGACTGATGAGACGAAGATTAACTTCTACCAGAGTGATGGAAAGGCTAAGGTTTGGAGAAAAAAAGGATCTGCTCATGACCCCCATAACACAAGCTCATCTGTGAAACACGGTGGAGGTAATGTGATGGCTTGGGCTTCAATGGCTTCTTCTGGGACGGGCTCATTAATCTTCATTGATGATGTAACACATGATGGCGGCAGCAAAATGAATTCGGAAGTCTACAGAAACATTTTGTCTGCCAATTTAAAGAAGGATGCAACCAAACTGATTGGGAGATCCTTTGTCATGCAGCAAGATTATGACCCTAAACACACTGCAAAAGCAACAAAGGAGTTCATCAGGGGCAAGAAGTGGAAGGTCCTAGACTGGCCAAGTCAATCTCCAGACTTAAACCCTATAGAGCATTCTTTTTACCTTCTTAAAAGGAGACTGAAGGGAGAAACCCCCCAAAACAAGCAACAACTGAAAGAGGCTGCAGTGAAAGCCTGGAAAGGCATAACAAAAGAAGAATGCAAAAGTTTGGTGATGTCCATGGGTCGCAGGCTTGATGCAGTTATTGAAAGCAAAGGATTTGCAACAAAATATTGAGTCTTATTCACTTAAATCCATTTCAAGTCTATCTGTTCCAATACTTTTGCTCATCTAAAAATGTGGTCTTTCTTTTCAAATAATGATATCTTCTAAGTTGTTTATCAGATCCAGATGAAAATACCTGGAAATAAAAGCTGGCATATTGATCTTTTGTCTCATATTCATCTTTTGGTGTCAAACCCAAACGCTTTCAGTCTACAGCAAAAATAAAGGAATTGGCATTACTGTTCCAATACTTTTGGAGGGGACTGTATATATATATATACACACACAATACCAGTCAAAAGTTTGGACAGGGAGACTCCCACTCACTAAGATGAGAGTTTTGTCCAAACATCCGACTGGTACTGTATATATATATATATATAAATATATATATATATACACACGATATATAGGCTATATACTGTATATGGTTAACCAACTAAATACCAGTTTACTCTGCATGGCAGTAAGAGGGTTTGGTGTTTAAGATGGCTTCCACAGTGCCATAAAACTAAACGTCGGCGGTATTTTTCACTAAATATTTTGCTCCCTGTCTGAATCCATATTTAGCGTTCCCAGAATTGACTCGGAGCCCTGTGGCTCTAATCCTATTGGATTCTTATAAATCATTCCCACCCGGAGGAGTCGGCAACACAACAGAAAGTGTGGCGTGCTGAGCCGGGAACGCCGACGCTCATTGGCTAAAGGCTGACGCGCAATTCATTCCAATCAAAGCCAGCTGAGGTAACGTTCCGCCGCGCTGCCGGTCTTTAATGGGGTCCCATCCCTTATCGTCATGGCGATATCAAACGAAGATGAGTTGCCGCTTCCGCCCCCGCCCCCCCCACCCCCCACCACCCCCGAATCGTCTTCATCCCCGCTCGTCGCGCGACATCCAAATCCGCTGCGAAAGATGAATGATTGGACGTTTGATTTCTGTAGCTTTTTTTTTTGCTCTTCCTCTAATGATGTGAACCTCCAGTGGTGGTCTGCGGAGGAATCCCTGTGGAAGGAGATGGAGAGTGTTTGTTCCCTCCCTCCCTCCCTCCCTCCCTCCCTCCCTCCTCCTCCCCCTCTTTCTCTCTGCATGTCTGCCCTGTCATCTCTAATCACAGAGTGGAGGGCAGCAGAGAGCGTCTCCCCGTGAGGACAGTCTCGGGTGACTGTGTCGCTCCTCATCTGTTCTCTAATCTGTCCCTGGGAATAGCCATTGATTGCGGCGGCCGGGGTGGGGGAGGGAGAGGCTGAGGGAAGCATAGGAGAAACAAACAAGGTGCCATCTTTAGGACGGAGGACTCTGGAGCCATGGGCGCTAGGGCGCCTTAATCTGGGGGCGTGGGTGAGGTCAGAGAGGGTTGTTAACTCAACGGTGCATCCATCCCTTTGAATACAGTCTTGTATATGTAAACAGTATGAGTATATATCTAAATATAGATCTATATATTTAGTCATCTTTGTGTAAAAGACAGAGAGTAAGAGGGAAAGAGAGAGAGAAGGAGGAGGTGGAGAGGTAGGGAGCAGTAGTCGATAGAGCGCCCCTCATTCATCTCCCTGACAGGGCTCCAAGTGCTCTGCTGGGACACACACACACACACACACACACACACACACACACACACACACACACACACACACACACACACACACACACACACACACACACACACACACACACACACCCGCAGCATCACCCACACTGCAGCAAACGTAGAGCACCATACACTTACAAACACACACATCCTAAATATGTAGGCATATAAACAAACTCACACACACAGCACATACATTTATATTCACATGCCCATACTCACAACACAGACACACAAAGCACACACACCTGGTCACAAGAACATCCTCAGAAACACACACTCCCTCTCTCACACACACACACACACACACACACAGACACACACACAAACACACACACACACAAAGCACCCAGGCGCCCACAAAACTTTTTTTTACGAGCCCTTCTATCTCCACACTGCATTACACACAGCCTTACTAGTCTGTGTCCTGGGTCAACGCTATGTTTCAAGGTGGAGCCTGTAAGCCCAGACCAGTAAATCTACCATTACACTGTAACCTGGACAACCCAGGGTAGGCGCGCGCATACGCTCACACAAACACGTGCACGCGCGCAGGCAGGCTGATTGGATAAAGCAATTTGTGCAGCAACAATGAAATTTAGAGCAACACGTTTCCCAGCTGCCTGTGGCAGAGCAGCAAAATGGAGGAGGTGGCATCGTGATCACATGACTCACATTCAAACGCTGCTGGAGTAAAACGCTCTCATTCAGACAGCACAGTGTCCAGTTTAGCTACGCCGTGGACAACACTTGATTTTTTTTTATCTTCCTTTTACTACACTTTCAAAGAGGCTCACGATCCCACTACTTCTCTCTCTCTCTCTTTCTCTCTCTCTCTCTCTCTCTCTCTCTCTCTCTCTCTCTCTCTCTCTCTCTCTCTCTCTCTCTCTCTCTCTCTCTCTCTCTCTCTCTCCATCTCCATCTCCCTCTCTTTCTCGCTCTCTCTCTCTCTCTCTCTCTCTCTCTCTCTCTCTCTCTCTCTCTCTCTCTCTCTCTCTCTCTCTCTCTAGGTCACGGCCCATTGGCTGTTCCCTGCCGTCCACCTCTGCTGATTGGACCGCGGGGTTGCTGCTGAGGAGCGTTTCCGAGCCAGCGGGCCGTGGAGAGTCAGCAGGGTCATTATGGTTCCGCTGCTGGCTACCAGGGCAGTGCCTGTGAGCACGGCCACAGGCGCTGCCCGGAGACTGGAGGGGGGTGGGGGGGGGGAGCGGGCACTTGTTCTGGAGTGCGTACACCATGTTATGGTCCACTGCGGACGGACCTTAGCGAGGACGTGTACACACACCACCAGACACACACACACACACACACACACACACACACACACACACACACACACACATCATTATAGTGTTGCTGGTTCATTTTTGGTTTTTGAGTGCAATGCTAACATCCTCCGTCTTGGCCTACCGGACTGCACAGTTCAGCTGGTGTTATAGCTGGTGTTATAGCTGGTGATATAGCTGGTGTTATAGCTGGTGTTATAGCTGGTGTTATAGCTGGTGTTATAGCTGGTGTTATAGCTAGTGTTATAGCTGGTGTTATAGCTGGTGTTACAGCTGGTGTTATAGCTGGTGGTATAGCTGGTGTTATAGCTGGTGTTATAGCTGGTGTTATAGCTGGTGTTATAGCTGGTGGTATAGCTGGTGGTATCGCTGGTGTTATAGCTGGTGTTATAGCTGGTGTTGCCCAGTGTTCTCTATCAGTAGGCTTATCCTCCATGTTGTTCTGTGGTGATGGATCTCCTTTGCTTTGACACCATAATCCTACCAGCCATTTGATTTCTTAACCAAATTAACCCTCCAAAGCACCCCCCGAACTCCTCTCCCTTATCACTAGCACAGGGAGCTGGATGCGGTATGAGTGTGTGTGTGTGTGTGTGTGTGTGTTGAGGGGGGGGGGGGGGGGCAGAGGGGGCC
>CM030185.1:12647875-12650157 GCA_017639675.1 Aplochiton taeniatus | reverse complement strand
TCTGCTCCGGAGATTCCACCAGGTCTTGCCAGGAGAAAAGAAAGCAGAGAGGAGAAAGGAAAACACCGCCACGGAGTCCGTGAGGGCCTGGACGGAGCCCAGCGATGACTTCAGCGCTCTGGACCGCAGCTCCCAGTCACGGCCGCCGCCGACGGAGAATTCACTCCCCCTCCCTCCCACCGCTCCCCCTCCCTCCCACCGCTCCCCCTCCCTCCCACCGCTCCCCCTCCCTCCCACCGCTCCCCCTCCCTCCCACCGCTCCCCCTCCCTCCCATCGCTCCCCCTCCCTCCCACCGCTCCCCCTCCCTCCCACCGCTCCCCCTCCCTCCCACCGCTCCCCCTCCCTCCCACCGCTCCCCCTCCCTCCCACCGCTCCCCCTCCCTCCCATCGCTCCCCCTGCTCTTTCCTCTACGGGGTTATCAGGCCCTAGCTTCAGCTCCTTAGAGTTGTGTCTTTCTCCCTTTCCCTCTATACCTCTCTCTCTCTCTCTCTCTCTCTCTCTCTCTCTCTCTCTCTCTCTCTCTCTCTCTCTCTCTCTCTCACTTACAATCTCTCCTTCTGTCTCTCTACAATTCTCTCCATCATGTTCTCTCTATCCTAGTCTCTTGCTCCTACTCCCTCTCTCCTTCTCGCTCTCCTTCCCTCTCTCACCGTCTGTTCACCTCTCTACGCGCTCGTCCCCACAAACGATAACGGCCCAACACTGCGGTCAGCGCCATGTTGTGCGCGATGAGCTCCAAAGACCCCCCCTCCCTTCGCTCCCACACCCCGCCGACCCGCGCCAGGGCTCTCCTCAGCCAGCTGTGGAACCGGCGGGGGGGGGGCTCCTCCCCCCTCTTGATCAGCACCGGCTCCAGGCCGCTGTGGGGCTGCGTTGCCGTGCCAGGGCCGGAGCCAGCGGGGCAGTGCCAGGGGATTAGCAGATCAAAGAGGAGGCCCCCGCCCGCTGCTCTCGGCCTGATAAACACCGTCTCCAATGACGGCCCCCGTGATTTACGGGGAAGGGGCTCCCGGTAAGCTCCCCGGCTGCTTTCTCCCTCAGCTCCTCCGTCACACAGAGAGTCTGGAGGTAGGGAGACAAGGGGGGGGCGTCGGGGGTCTCCCACTCCTCGGGCGCCGTGGATGGGGGAGGGCTCTCCTCACTGCCGTGTCTCCTTGGTGGCGGTGCTGTTTTACGTTCCAGGTCGCCCCCCCTCCACCCCTCCCTCTCTCTCCTCCTCTCAATCTTTCTTTACGCCCCTCTTTTCTCTCTCTCTCTCACTCTCTCTCTACATGGACTTGTGTAACTGTGGCTCAACTGGACGGCCCCCCGGGGGGGCTCAACATCCTGTCCCCGTCCATCCGGCACCTCGGGCCCCGGGCCCCCAGGTCCAGGAAGTGACCTCACCTCCGCGCGGAGAGCCCAGATAACAGGTTGGACGTCGGCACCACAAACAGCAGTGCCGCGGTAATGAGGGATCAACTGGGGGCCCCGCGCGTTCTGAGGGAGGCCAGGTGGTGGTGGTGGACACACACACACACACACACACACACGGCTCTCATTAGAGGGGCCCGAGGAAGGCCGGGGGAGGATTTGGGGAGGGCTACAGGCGCTGAGGGGAAGACCAGGAGGGGGGAAACTAGAAAGTGGAGGAAAAGCGGAGAAACAGGAAGAGAGGCAAAACAGTTGGGAACAAAAAGGGAAATATAAATAAATATAAATACATATAAATAAACTTGATTTTTATAGCACCTAAAGGGAGGAAAACGGCAGTTGGTTCACAACAAAGTAGGTCACGTGAGCGCAGGGGGTGGGGGTGGGGGGTGGGGGGTGGTGGTTAGCGTTGTAACAGGGCAGGGCTAAGGTAGTAACAGAGTGGGTCACGTGAGAGGTGGTGGTGGTGGTGGGGGGGTCAGCGTAGTGGGATAACCTCCCCCCCCCCCCCCCCCCCATCTCCGGACCACAGATCCTCACACCTTCAACGCTGCCATGACTATTCCATTTCCACACTTAATGAAGTTAGCTAAACAGTGTTTTCCTGCCATCGGCAAGTCCACCCCTCACACACACACACACACACACGCTAGAGGTATCAGGGAGACTAGCTGCTAGCTGCCGGCGCTCGACCTGTCAGAAGCCTCATGTTAGTCCACCTGGCTGGGGACTAGGGGCTAGCTGCTGGCTACAGGGGCCGCTGTGTACAATAGCAAGGCCAGAGAGGGCCGGGCCTATATCTCACAGTTAGTCAGCTGGCAGCTTGATGTTATTAGGCAGGTTCAGGGAGTGAGGGAGAGAGGGAGG
>CM030185.1:12627875-12645375 GCA_017639675.1 Aplochiton taeniatus | reverse complement strand
TATAGAACCTTGGATGTGAAACTAGTTGTCCCCAGATCCACTGGAGAAGCATAGGTTTTAGGCTCTCTGAGCAGTGCCTCCTACCTCTCTGTCTTTGAGCTTCATGGCCAGGACCAGCTGGTTACGGTGGTTGGTCAGAGCCTCCCGGTAGTTCCCCTTGGAGAAGAATGCCGACCCCAGGTTGCCATGGGCACGGCATTCCCCTATTTGGTCACCTGCACAGAGAGGTCGAAAGGTGGTGAGGATGGAAGTACATTTTCACATAAGGTGGCATAACCATAACCTAAACAAATCACAACTATTATTATTCCAGACCGTTTAATATCCACTACGTGTTGATGAGCAAAAAGTCCTTTTGGTGTTACCAGATACCAGGGATTTCTCTTAAAAAAAACACTGGCCAAAGAGTAGGTTTGTATCGCACACAAAATGGACCTAATATATTTGGGGGTTATGTTGTGTCATGAAGGAAGAGCGAGCGTCTCTGACACTGAGGAGCCACTTATGTCCTTAAATGGGAGGGTGGCTGTCCTTAGCGGCTGCCCTGCACTCCACAGCAGAGCGGCCACACAGCTGCCAGCCAGCTAGAGCTGAGCTCCGGGCCTCAACAGGGGGGGGCGGGAGAGGATGGGGAGGAGGGAGAGGAAAGGGAGAGGAGGGAGAGGAGGTAGAGAAAGGGGAAGAGGTAGAGGAGGAAGAGGAGAGGAGAGGGTGGAAGGGCAGTAGGAGGAGAGGAGGGAGAGCAGAGGAGAGGGACGACGGGGAGGAGGGAGAGGAGGAGGGAGAGGAAGGGGAGAGGGAGAGGGGGAGAGGAAAGGGTAAGGAGGGTGAGGAGCCAGAGGAAAGCGGGAGGCCCTATTATTTCTGCCTGACAGACGGGCCCCCACAGGCGGGCAGAGCGGGGCCAGAGTGTGGGCTCTGGACCTGAGAAGCAGCCCTCTCGCTCCAGGCTTTTATCTCCTGTCGCTGGGCCCCCTCAGGTGTCAAACTGTCGGCCGGCACGGGGGGGGGGCAAAGGAGCAAATCTAGGGTGGCTGCCCCACATACTGACAGAAATCTCTTCACTTCCATTTTCCACTCTCTTTCGCTTTTTTATTCTCTCTTAACACTTCTTTTTTGTCGCTCAGTCTTTCTATCTATTTTTTGATAGATTTTTTATTATTATTTTTTCTTTGGTCTTTAGGTAGTCAGGGATTATGTCTTATGAAAACAATGCCTTGTTGTTGTCTTGGCTGTTTCTGTTCTTAGTGTACCATTGCATTGTGCAATAAAGAGCCCTTCAAAACCAAATCAATTTTTCTCTTTCTCACTTTTTTCCTCTCTTTCTCATTTGTGTTTTCACTCGTTCCTGCATCTCTCTCTCTCCCTCCCTCCCTCCCCCCCTCCCTCCCTCTTTCTAAAGGTCAAAGGTGGCTCCCTCTCACCTAAGGTCTTGGCCACCTCCAGGTCCTGCTGCATGTAGCCCGTGCTCTTCTCGGCGTTGCCCAGCGACCAGTGAGCGCTGCTGAGCGCAGAGAAGACGGAACCGCGGAGCTTCAGGCTGCAGGTGCCGATCTTCAGGGCGGCCTCCAGCACCACCACGGAGGCCGTGTGGTGGGCGGCCGACAGCAGCTCCTGGCCGATGACCGACACCACCACGAAGGGAGACTTGTCCAGCTTCATCTTCTGCAGCTGCTGGTAGGTGGGCTCCAAGGAATCTGAGGGTGTGAGGGGGGGGGGGGGGGGGATGGGTGATGAAGCATGGGAGAGGAGATGAGGAGAGCGTGGTTTGAAACACGGGGTGCCAAGGAGCTTCTCGAGCACGCGCACGCACGCACGCACGCACACACACACACACACACACACACCCATCTAACTCTTGTCCCTGATGCCACAGGGGAACCGTTTCCGTCCGACAACAAGAGCAGGATACGGAGGGAGGGAGCCAGCAGGGAAATAAGCTCACTGTCGTTTGAGCAACAAGCTAGCTGGAACCCCAGAGCCACGAGGTGAAGACCGGCTGCTAGAGAGGGAGGTGAAGACCGGCTACTAGAGAGGGAGGTGAAGACCGGCTGCTAGAGAGGGAGGTGAAGACCGGCTGCCAGAGAGGGAGGTGAAGACCGGCTGCTAGACAGGGAGGTGAAGTGTCAGGACAGGACGTCTGGAACACGGTCCACGAGACGCTGCTCGGCGCGGTGACATCGATTGAAACTCTGGGTTTCTGAATGGAGGTCGGTCCCTGAGGTAATGGCTGTGGCTGGATAAAAAGACGTTACCCACAGCTGGTTGGAGCGCAGTTCGTGTTTTTTACAGTGAGTCAATCTCGAGACGATCTCGGCCTCTAGAAAGACGGCGCCGCTCCGCGACGGGGGTAATTGTTCGCGGCGCAGTGACAAGCCAGCCGGCGTCAGAAAAGAACCCTACAAGCGCTGAAAAGGACACTTTTTTTCCCCCCGCTTTCAGTCGATATCAAGAGGGCCGAGGACCAGAGATGAGAAAGCGTTTCTTTGAGGCGGAAGGGAGGGAGGATGGGGTGGGGGTTATAGAGAGTGACGGCGTGCGTGCGCCAGCGGCCGAGGTACAGGGGAGAGAGGCGGAGCGGGGGAGACACACACACACACACACACACACACACACACACACACACACACAAGGTGACCTTTGGGGGAGGCTGAAGAATGCACACAGTGGCATAAATCAATGACGGGCCGGGGGGGGGAGGGGGGGGGGCCTTGGCGTGGGGTTAGGGGAAGTGTCGCAGCCCTGTTCCCCTGTTCCTAAGGCCCATCAACCGCAGTCCGACTACTGCAGCAGCACATTGAAATCACAGCTGCTACCAGGGGTGACATCCATGGGTGTGGGTGTCTGTACGTGTGTGTGTGTATGCGTGTGGCTAATGCGTGTGTAGGCGTGATATGCCTCTTAAAACATGTGTGTGTGTGTGTGTGTGTGTGTGTGTCGCCCATCGTACGTGTGCGTGGAAGTCGGCGCGTGCGTGTCCCAGAGGGATGGCAAGAACTCACACACCCCACACACACACACACCCCTACACACACACCCCTACACACACACCCCACACACACACACCCCACCCTGTATCCATAAATATTTTGAGCAAGTTCGGCTGCTAATTAGGTCAGGGGCTCTCCTTTGAGGGCTGGCAGCGCACTGCAGCTAGCGGGCTACCGTACCTGTTAGAGGAACGCTGGGTGTAAACATGGGTGGACTGCCCACACACACACACACACACACACACACACCCACACACACACACACACACACACACACAGTGACATACGCCTTGACATTCAGCTGCGGAGACAACACTTTCGCGCGCCTATTCAGTGGAGCACAGTAGTTACCGGAAACGCACACTGGACGATCGTTGATATACACAAAAATTGCACACACACACATCACACACCCACCCACCCACACCCACCCACCCACACACACACACACACACACAAACTTAATTGATGATGCTCTTTCAAGAGGCTCACTTCTGCTGGAGCAGTTGGCAGAACAAAGCGCTTGAAGAGACAGTGCAGTGCATATAATATCCATTCATGGCTTGTAATTGCCTTCCAAGTGACACCCAGAGCGAGCCATAAATCATACAAGGAGAGAACGCTTCACACACACACACACACACACACACACACACACGCAAACAAAGTGTCTTGGGCCGGTGCTGTAAAATTCATAAACAGGTAGTTATGGCAACGTCACTGACGGCATGCCACTGTTTAATTTATGAAGAAGTAGTTATGCACACACACACACACACAGAGAGAGAGAGATAAGCTTAGAAAGAGTCAAAGTAAAGTATTTAATGAGATCCCTTGTTTAGCCTGCTCTTCACATCCTCATCCTCTCTTCTCCTCGAAATCAATAGAATAGACATTATTACACATAATATACTTTATGATAGGCAATATAGAATAGACGTTATTACAGGTAATAGAATAGACTTTATTCCAGGTAATAGAATAGACTTTATTCCAGGTAATAGAATATACTTTATTCCAGGTAATGGAATAGACTTTATTCCAGGTAATAGAATAGACTTTATTCCAGGTAATAGAATAGACTTTATTCCAGGTAATAGAATAGACTTTATTCCAGGTAATGGAATAGACTTTATTCCAGGTAATAGAATAGACTTTATTCCCGGTAATAGAATAGACTTTATTCCAGGTAATGGAATAGACTTTATTCCAGGTAATGGAATAGACTTTATTCCAGGTAATAGAATAGACTTTATTCCAGGTAATAGAATAGACTTTATTCCAGGTATGTTAGGATTTGTTACCTGCTGGTTTTTTCCCCGTGTGGATGTCCCCGTGTTTTTCTATGTGCTCCCTGGCTGGGCGTGGCCAACCTACTTCCTCCTTCCAGCCACTAATGCTCCACAGCTGCAACCCGTTCATCCCAATCTACTACAACCCTGACTCAGTATAAAAGACCGGTCATCACTCCCACTCATCGCCAGTTCGTCAGACTACCTCGTGTGGTAAACGCTACAGCCTAAACCCTTTGTCTACCTAGGACAGTTACCTGTGGATATATTTTGCCTATGCTTACTTTTTGTCTCCTGTGCCAGGACCAGTATCCAGCCCGTTACCTGCCAGCCGCGCTCAGCCACCTCTCTCGCCTCACCTGCTCCTCTGTTTCCCGTGCTTGGTTTCCTTGGATCCGCTTCCTGGATCTCCCTTTCACTGCCCAACCTGCCAGCATTCCATCCCAGTTGAAATCCGCCTCATGTGCTATTAAACTCTGTTCCGCCATCTAAACTCTCCGGCCTCCTATTTCAGTGTTTGCACTTGGGGTTCAGTTTTGCAGATCGGCTGCTTACCGTAACAAGGTAATAGAATAGACTTTATTCCAGGTAATAGAATAGACTTTATTACAGGCATTCTGTCTCGATTCCTGCAACCACTGTTACTCAGTTTTTCCCCCATTTATCTCTCTCTTTCTCTCCCTCTGTCTCCCTCTCTCTCTCTGGCTGTCTCTCTCTCTCTCTCCCTCTGTCTCCCTCTGTCTCTCTCGTTCTCTCTCTCTCTCTGTCTCCCTCTCTCTCTCTCTCTCTATATATATATATATATCTCTCCCTCTCTGTCCCTCTCTCTCTCTCCGTCTGCTATCTTGTCGCTAGGTCTTCCCTGGCCCGTGATGTCCCCCCCCCCCCCCCCCAACCCAGGGCATCACAGAGGCGTAAAGAAAAGGAAATCTCTCTCGTCCTGGGAGTCGAAACCCTTCCACTCGTGTCGCCTTCCCATTTCACGAGTCGTTGCCGTTGGCGCCAGGACGACCGACCGGCCTCGGGTCTCGTCTCCTTCGGCTACACGCCTAGCGCGGCCGCAGCGGGGGGGGGGGGGTTAGGGGGGGGTTAGGGGAAACCCCGCCTCGGTTCTTTGCACCACGCCGGGATCTGTTTCGCTCGGCCACGGCGCCCCCGAAAACGAACGCGCAGGCGGGACGAGCCGGGCCACGCCCCCCGACCGGGGCGAAGGGGGAGACGATCCGCCGCATGATTACGACTAGTCAGAGGAGAGGCCCGGGGTCCCTCTGATGAGCAGAGAGAAGGAGGAGAGGCCCGGGGTCCCTCTGATGAGCAGAGAGAAGGAGGAGAGGCCCGGGGTCCCTCTGATGAGCAGAGAGAAGGAGGAGAGGCCCGGGGTCCCTCTGATGAGCAGAGAGAAGGAGGAGAGGCCCGGGGTCCCTCTGATGAGCAGAGAGAAGGAGGAGAGGCCCGTGGTCCCTCTGATGAGCAGAGAGAAGGAGGAGAGGCCCGTGGTCCCTCTGATGAGCAGAGAGAAGGAGGAGAGACAGAACTGGTTCAGGGTTGACGGGCGAGAGAGAGAAAAGGTGGAGAGCGTGGAGGGGGGGTGGGTGGGGGTGTGTGTGTGTGTGTGTGGGGGGGTATACTCTAACGGAGCGTGCATACCAAAACGCGTCTTCGCTCAACGCTGACGGCTGCGTGGGCACTGATTTCTCCTCAAACACCCCCCCCCCCCCCTCCATTCCGCTCCATGAAAAGGCAGGAGAAAGAGGAATGGAATCGGTGATTTCTGAAGAGTGGAGTGGCCCCCCTGGTGATCACAGGAGACGGAGGGGCGGGGGCCCCCTGGTGATCACAGGAGACGGAGAGAGGGGACGTTTCCAGAGCGTTGGGCCCTCTTTGTTGTGTGGGGGGACACACAAAGCCACGCAAACAAGAGTGTGATTCACATGAGAGGGCTCAGGGAGGCTAGCAGCTCTGGTCTGGACTACAGAGGCTCGCCTCTGATCCGGATGAGGGGAGGGATGGAGGTAGAGATGGGAGTGAGGGAGGAAGAGAGAAAGAGAGAGAAAGAATACAAAGAAAGAGAGAGAGAGAGAGAGAGAGAGAGAGAGTTAAATTGAGATAGAGAGAGAGAAAGAGAGAGGGAGAGCGGCAGTGGGAATCAGTCAGGGATGAGGAAGGGAAATTGCGTGGGGAAACACGTTTGGCATTGAAAAGATGAGAAGGGCGGGAATTCTACATGGCAACGCGGGAACACATGCAGCGGCAACAGCGGACGCAACAGGGGAGTCACAGCAGACCGGGCGTCCTTGAAGACATGTGCCTTGAATTTAGTTCACTTTCATGAGTTGCCCCCCCCCCCCCTCCATCTTTGTTTTGGAGCAAGCACTTTGTTTTTGTTCTTCTTGCAAACCACAACAGTATGCCGAACACCCCCTCAAAGGGAATACAATAACCCTATGATCGTGCTTCGGAGGGGAATATGTATACACCTACCTGTGAGAGAAGGCCTTTGAGGTAGGAAGCTACTTCAATCACGGCCACAGTAAACACCCCCCTCTAGCTATTGATGTTGTGACTGGCGTATTTACTGGCGGCAAAATATCATTCACGAACTAAATACACGCTGTACGCGTATCGTTATTCATATTTACATGAATGTTGCTAGGCATAATGGATAATTGGCAGACTAGAAATCCGATTTGAATTGGTGCATGATAATTCCATGAACATTTAAAAGGTCAATTCATTGCTTAGTAAAACAAACTTGAATAACGTTTTTTTCTCTCCTCCCGATCCTGGGCGGCCTCTACCAACGCTCCGTCTTTGGAAAACCCCGACTTGAACTCTCCCGACAACTCCTAAAAGAGTCTCCCCGCTCCACGCAGCGTGGGACTGAACCGAGGGGGCGAGGTAATCCACCGTTGAATTCTGGGTACGGGAGGGGGGGGGGGGCTACAACGTGTCCGATAAGAGGGGCCTGGCACCGGCACGCTGGTCTTGAACCTTTTCCCTTTATCGCGCAGGGCTGTTGGCCGTGTTACACTGACTCTCCTCCCCGTTGGCTGGCGCCCCGCTGATTATCGCCCCCCTGTGCCAGGAGCCCCCTTCGGAGGGGATCATTGCGCTTAATCCCTCGACCCAGCAGCCCTTCCTCTCGCTCCGCGCTCAACACACCTTGGGAGCGCGTCCCACAACGGTTGCCTGGCAGCGTGGGCGGAGCGGTAAACAATTAAGAGATTAGGAAGGGACCCGGGCCAAGAGGGAGTTCTACACTACAGAGGGAGAGAGGGAGGGAGAGAAAGAGAGGGTGATGGAGGGAGGGAGAGAGAGGGAGAGAGAGAGAGAAAGAGAGAGAGAGAGGTAACGGGAGGGAGAGAGAGGGGTAGAGAGGTAGAGTGAGATAGAGTGAGATAAGGGAGAAGTAAAGAGAGAGAGACAGAGAGAGAAAGAGAGAGAGAGAGAGAGAGAGAGAGAGAGAGAGAGAGAGAGAGAGAGAGAGAGAGAGACAGAGACGTGCTGGTGGCAGCGTTGTACTCTGGCCCCACTCCCAAACCCATTCTCTTGTTGGGGCTCCAGTCAGGGCCGCTTGTGTAATCAGTGTACCTCAGACGAGCTGCTCTCGTGTCGGATTCCAACACAGCCTTTCTCCAAGCAGGGATTGGGAGAAGAAGCGGCTGTATTCAGCTTTTAGAGGAGAAAGGCGATCTCTCTCTTTTTCTCTCTCTATTTCTCTCTCTCTCTCTCTCTCTTCTCCCTCTTCCTCTCCTTCTTTCTCTCTTCCCTCTCTCTTCCCTCCCGTCAGGGGGGGGGGGATGTTTTGCTGCTGAAGTGCTGAGACCACTCAGAGTGTGCGGCGTCCTCTGCGCCGGACCCCCCCCCCCCCCCCCCTTCCCGCTAGGGTCTGCTGAAGGGAGCCGGGTTGCCAGGTTGGTCCTAAATCCCAGCACGTGCCCCATTCAACGAGCTACTGTGCCGGCAGTGGAGCTCGCCAGGTCACTGCAGCTTCCTGATACAGCACCGCCACCAGTACAACGGAGCACTGGGAGACGGGGAGTGGACTGCGAGGGAAAGAATACAAAATCCCGTCCCCGATAAGCTACTTATGGATCCACTTGGCTGGGGGAAATAGGCTTTTCACACGAGCCGAGGCAGACAATGGCTGACGTGGGGGGGGGGGGGGCTATCTGGTTCTCTCATCAGCCCCGGGCTGACGATCACACAGGCAGAACCAGCAGGGTACACACACACACACACACACACACACAGTCAGTCAGTCAGTCATTCTGTCGGACAGTTGGTGACGCAGTCAGTAAGCTGCGAGACAGACAGACAGACAGACAGACAGACAGACAGACAGACAGACAGACAGACAGACAGACAGACAGACAGACAGACAGTGTGACAGCTAGAGTCCCCCCCCCCGCCCCCAACCCATTTATTGACTGACAGTAGAGTGGGGGATTATCTCAGAGACAGCAAGAAGGACACAGGGAGAGATAGTGTCAACCTGACACACACACACACACACACACACACACACACACACACACACACACACACACACACACACGCCCCGCTATCACCAAAAACACCCCCATCACTATTGAGTATATATGTATACTGTTGGTTAAGATTCCATCACCACAACCCCCCTGTACACACACACACACACACACACACACACACACACAAACACACACACAGCCTCTCCGTGTGCTCACCTCGGAGGGGGGACTTCATGGCGGCCTCCACCATGCCCACCAGTAGCTGAAGGCTCTTGGGGTCCTGGGCCAGCCCGGAGGCGAAGGCCGCCAGCGCGTCGGCATGGCGCCCAAGGTACTGAAGGGCAACACCCTGTCGGAAGTAAGCCTGCGGAGAGAGAGATAGAGGGAGGGGGAGAAAAGAGAGAGAGAGGGGGGGGGGGGGGGGTCGTCAGTGCTTTGGTCCGTACCAGCATGGGGTCTTAGCGCCAACACGTTAGCAGACACACTCATTTCACGCCGGTTGCATTTTTCCCTTCGCTCCAGCAGCTTTCCGAGGGCCAAGCCCCGGCACCTCACTTCCCCCTCGGCGTAGCCCTAATACAGCGATCAACGGGTGTTCTGTACTTGTTAATTGGATTATGAGTTTTACATAAACGCACACTGCATAAAGCCGCTGGCTGCCATTTCTCTGGAGCCTGGCTCTGTGCTTTTGTTTTCATTTGTCGGGGCCGGGGAAAAAAAACTACCGACGTGTTTATTTTCTTACTTCAGCGAGAGTCAACAACGTACAGGTGGGGATTGGGACTTGTCTCACCATAAGAGTGGCTACGAAGGGAGAAAAATATGACAGTAGGAAGAGATTCATCGCTACGAAAGGAAAGAAGAACTAAAAGAGAGCCAGAAATAGCCCTGACACTTCACTGTGGCGGCCGTAAAAGAGCCAAGCAGCGTAGGACAGAGTAGGACAACGTAGGACAGTCTAGGACAGTGTAGGACAGAGAAGGACAATGTAGGACAATGTAAGACAATGTAGGACAGTGTAGGACAGAGTAGGACAGAGTAGGACAGTGTACCGTAGATAAAAGTAGGACAACATAGGACAGGGTAGGCAGACAGACAGACAGACGGACAGATAGACAGACACAGACACTGAGACGCTGAAGGCATGTGACTGGCGGGGCGCTCCATAAGAACATCTGATTCGATATACAGCAGAGGTCAGGGATGTGAGTTTCCATTCTTCGGGATACGTCGAGGGAATTGATTAAGGCGGAACAGTGAATCGACGTCAGACTGAGGTGAGACTGGTGGGTCCCGCAATTCAGGATGACGTCATCGGGAGACAGAGAGAGACAGTGTCCTTACCGTGTGTGAGCGTGGGTTACGTTAGTCCGTGAAGGCGTGCACGCATGTTTGTGTGTATCTATTAGTGGGAATACATGCATGCAGATTGTGTGTGTGTGTGTGTGTGTGTGTGTGTGTGTGTGTGTGTGTGTGTGTGTGTGTGTGTGTGTGTGTGTGTGTGTGTGTGTGTGTGTGTGTGTGTGTGTGTGTCGACACCCAACCCAGCTCCACTCCAACCCCGGATCACCACGACGACAACAGGCCCGAAGACGTGGAGCCAGTCCAGTCAACGGTCCACTGACTCCTAAACCACTACCTCCCTCAAGAACCATCTCTGCTATAAACAACACAGATACCCTCCTGTATGACACACACGCACACACACACACACACACACACAGCGTGGGTGGTCATAAGAAGCCACTTGACTTGAAGCCTGACATTCTCCTAGAAGAATGTGTCCACCAAGAAGTCTAAACACACCGATCCTCTGATGGCTCTGTCTGTCTGTGACAGTCAGCCCCTCAGGACTACAAACATGGCTGATCTTTAGCAGCTGTAACCATTGACTAGAACTGTTCAGTAGTTTTTTTACAGTAAAGTAGAGAGCTCTTTTTGGCAGCTCTGTCAGGTTGTTTCCAGGAGTTTGGTTGAAGCTTGTCATGCAGGCACAGCAGTAAAAAACTAATGTTGAAGTCTGTGTGTGTGTGTGTGTGTGTGTGTGTGTGTGTGTGTGTGTGTGTGTGTGTGTGTGTGTGTGTGTGTGTGTGTGTGTGTGTTTGCGTGTGTGTGTGTGTGTGTGTGAAAGTAGGACCGTCCAACAGTCCAACCTGCTGGCCATCTTCCCTTACGTTCCCTGAGGAGACCCCATCCTGGGCCCCTCCCAGCTCCCCTGAGGGACAGTGGGGCTAATTCTCCATTAGCATCTAAGAGGCCTTTCATTAGTCTTCCCTTGGCTGGGCTCAGGCAGGGGGGAAAGGGGAGAGGATTAGGCAAAATGAGACATGACACTGAATTTATGGAGAGCCAGTAATTAATTTCTCCACCATCTGAGACCCCACCACCACCAACACCCCCTGTTGATAATCAATCTCTCTTTGCCTGCACAGCCTCCGACTCTCACACCTTCCTCCCTCTCCCCCCGCTCTTCCTCTCCCCCCGCCCTCTCTCACACCTCCCTCCCTCACCCCCTCCGTCTGCCTCTCTCCCTCTTCCATCTCTCCCTCTATCCCTCCCTTCTCTCCCTCTCCAGCTATCGCTCTCTCCTGCTCTCCCTCTCTCCCGCTCCCTCTCCCTCTCTTTCCCTCACTCCCTCCCTCCCTCACTATGCCTGCCTGCCTTCCACACCACTGTCGCTCTCTCTCTCTCTCTCTCTCTCTCTCTCTCTCTCTCTCTCTCTCTCTCTCTCTCTCTCTCTCTCTCTCTCTCTCTCTCTCTCTGTCTCTTTCACTCCCTCCCTCCCTATGTCTGCCTGCCTGCCCGCATCACAATTCCATTGGAACGGATGAGGACAGAGATTAGATCGCCGGCATTAACCTTTGTTCCAACACTGCTATTATAGGAGGCCAGCGCGGGCTGTTGCCGCGGACGCTCGATATTAATTGCATCTGCGCAACGCTGGAGTTTAGGGCAGGAGCGCTCGGGGCGGGCAGGGGGGAGGGAGGAAGAAGGGAGGGAGAGGGAGGGCCCCCAGGACCTACTGCTTCGGGGAACAACAGACATTTAAAAGCACTTCTCTCTCTGATTAGATATTTCTTTCATTCGCTCTGTGAGCAGCGTACGTGGAAACAGGGGATAGAAAAAAATGTAGAAAACAGAGGTAGAGAGAGAGGGAGAGAGGTAGAGAGAGAAAGAGAGAGAGAGAGGGGGAGGTGAAGAGAGAGAGAGAGAGAGAGAGAGAGAGAGAGAGAGGTAGAGGGAGAAAGAGCGAGAGAGAGAGAGAGAGAGAGGTAGAGGTATAGAGGGAGAGACAGACAAAGAGAGAGAGAGGTAGAGGTAGAGGTAGAGGTATAGAGAGAGAGAAAGAGAGAGAGAGAGAGAGAAAGAGAGAGAGAGAGAGAGAGGAGGGGGATAAAAAGGAGCCCCACTTCAAACAGAAATTGACATCTCCTTTTATTCCTTTCATTTCCCTTCCTTTCCTGTCCTGCCCTAGGTGCCAGCATTTAAAAGTCTATACCCTTTGGAGAGGGCATTTTAATATTGCCAACACAAGCATGTGCATAAATGCATTTATAAATCACCGAGCGACGGAGGAAAATGACAGAATCGATGCATCGCACGGCCTTAGAATAATTTTTTTCTTTCTTCCATTAATCTCTGGCTGCAGTGAAAACACATAATCACGTAGGCCACACACACTACAGAGGCAGGACACTCTGGCGTCTTACACAAACTATGCCAGCCCCCTTTGTCAGAGGAATCACTAAGACGGGGAAAACAGAGCGTCTAACCTCAACTGACAAAACACCAGCTGAATACTGATTGGTTATCCAAGCCTACGTGGTGGCTTATGCTGTGTGTGTGTGTGTGTGTGTGTGTGTGTGTGTGTGCGTGTGTGTGTCCGTGTCTGTTGGTGCAAGAATGAAAGGGAAGCTACAAGGGTGCGCGCTACCGACCATGCAAACAGCACTGCCAATTTTGGAACAGGAGTTTTAAGTGTTTAGCCCCCCCCCCCCCCCCCCCCCCTACATCACAAGACAGTTCTATTCAGGGCTAACAGGATCGAGGCTCAAGAAACACAGCGGCTAACCACTTAATGCCGTGCGCCGCTCAGACGATTAGAGAGAGAGAGAGAGAGAGAGAGAGAGAGAGAGAGAGAGAGAGAGAGAGAGAGAGAGAGAGAGAGAGAGAGAGAGAGAGAGAGAGAGAGAGAAACAGAGAGAGAGAGAAACAGAGAGAGAGAAAGAGAGAGAGAGAGAGAGAGAGAGAGAGAGAGAGAGAGAGAGAGAGAGAGAGAGAGAGAGAGAGAGAGAGAGGGGGGGGGGCCTCTGCAGACTAACGCTGCCTTTCAACACAGGGCATTACACACACAGTGACTAAGGAGCAGGGCAGCCATTATGTTTTGATCGTCCTCCTCTTCCAGTTAATCGGCCCTCTCCAAACCAGAATGCTGGGGGCCTTTGAGAGGCTTCAGAGACGTGCGCCGCTTAGAGCTCGCCATCTTGTAGGACATGACAGGAAACACTCCGGCGATTGTCTGCTTTTCTTTGTTTTGCTGCGGAATTCCAGCCGGTTGAATTATTGAAGTCCTTCCTGCCTGCCTCTCACTGACTCTCTCTCTTTCTCTCTTTCTCTCTCTCTCTCTTTCTCTTTCCTCTCGCTTAGCCAGCAATATGCTGAATACCATATTTATTGACGGGGAGAGTTGGTGGTTTTTACCTGGGTGGGAATTCTGTAAAATTGCATGTCCATGTGTGTGTGTGTGTGTGTGTGTGTGTGTGTGTGTGTGTGTGTGTGTGTGTGTGTGTATGTGTGTGTATGTGTGTGAAAGAGACACGCAGGCAAGACAGACAGACAGAGTGGAGAGGAGCTGTGATAAAAGCTCTCCTTGTTTCTCCAACATGTAAATATTTCACGACTGCTTGTTTGAAGTCGTTTTAAATATTCATCTTTTTAGGCTTCAAAAAAAGGAAAAGTGAAATTAAGCAAGGGGGGATACTCGGAGAGTGTTACACTTGAAAGGGTACAAACACGCACGAACAAACACACACGCACACAGACACACACACACACGCACGCAGTCACTGTAAAGCTCTTCACAGGTGGCTTGTTTTGTTTGTCCTAACAGGGTTCCTATAGAACAGGAAGTTGACCATGTTACAGGAAGTGGGTGCACACAGACCCTTGTGGCAGTATGGACTGGGTGTGTGGGGGGTGGGGGGGGGTCAACTGCTCCCACAGAGACCCACAGGATAATTCCCTGGGAGTCTATGTTAGTCTCCCCTTCTTTAAAAGAGACACAATCCCCCCCCCCCCATCCCCAGGGGGTCCGTGCTGAGCTCCTGTTCCTTCATCATGTGTCATTCTCCGTGCGTCACACACACTCCTTCCAACTTAAACAGAGTGTACGACGCAGCCTCACTGCGCGAGACATTAAAGAGAGAACTGTCTATCGAAAACACAAAGATAATGTTGGACACACACACACACACACACACACACACACACACACACACACACACACACACACCAGTCAGAGACAGCCGCTCCACAGGCGTCCGATCGACTGAACACATTTTCTTATCTGAACCAAAGCCCAACGAGAGAGGACACTGTGAGAGCACACACGTTGGGAGTGCCGGAGATCAATACCTGAAGGTCTTAGCGGGGTGTTAATGGTGTTTACATGTACACGGGGTCAAAGGTCGTCGCAAACATATCGAGCAACTGGATGTGAATGCTAACCTTGCAACACCAAAACACACGTTAGCCAGCGGGAACGAACTGCATCTGGATTTATGTTACCTGGAACAAAAGATTGAAACCAATCGATGAGAGCGATAACCTAACAGGGGAACGTCATCTCGTAAATATTACATATGAATCATATGAACGTAACTGGGACAAAAAGCTGATATTGAAGGGCTTTAAAGACCAGCTGGTTTATTAAAGCTTGTCTTTACACAGCCTTACCTCCACCCTCCAGCTGCGCCCACATCGCCTCCACAAACACGCCCTGTGGATCGCAGGTTGCAGCTATCTGCCCAAATAGAGGTGCCTCCAAATTAGGAAATCAATGGAAAACCCAAGCAGCGTTAAGGCAGCGTTTAGGCAGCGTTTAGGCAGTGCTTAGGAAGCGCTTAGGCAGCGTTTAGGCAGCGCTTAGGCAGTGCTTAGGCAGTGCTTAGGCAGCGTTTAGGCGCTGTCGGTGCCCGTCGGGGCGTGTCGGTGGTTGAGGGCGGGTGCAGACGGCGCTTGATCGCCCGCCAGGCCGGCGCTGCCCACGTTGCTCCACTGGACGGGCCCCCTGCCGGCACCATTATAAAGCCCAAACAAGACCATCAACCAGTGACGGCAGGGCTGCACGGGCACACAAAACACGCACACACCGCCGGATACACCTGCTCTCTGACGTGCGCTAGCACCACACACAAACACACACGCACGCACGCGCGCGCACGCGCACACACACACATCCTGCAAATTAGTCAATAGCTCGATGGCCAACCCAAGCAGCTGTCCAGACCATTATACCGGCGCCTCCACACACACACGCGCCGCTCAGCGCTCTAGAGCCCCACCGATGAATACGCGGGGGCCCCGGATCAGCACTAAAATCTGGGCCCTAAACAAAGAGGGCGCGGCCCTGCAGGGTTCTGGGGTTTGTTTTAAGTGCTGGGAAAAGGAGGCCTGGCTGCCTGGTTTCCAACGTGACCCAGAAATGTCAGCCGTCGACCAGGGTCCCCGACACCGCCCACTCGCCCTCCCTCCCCCTCCCTTTCGTTCTCTTTATTTCTTCCCCCTGGCACAGCCCTGCTTCTGGCACCTCAAGGTGACACCGTCGAGTTTGCAGGGTACACAGAGTGTCAAACGGCTAATTTAATGTCCCAGGATCACCGCGGGCCGTGACAAATTAGCCCGGAGGAAGTCGAACGAAGAAAAAAGAACGCCGATTGGGTTTCTTTTCCTTTCTTTTCCTTTCCGAGGGAAAGCATTAAGGCAGTGTGCGCATGGTAACGAACAAGTCTTTTTTTTTTTTCTATTCACGCTTCCTCCCCCTCAGGTGAAGCCCCAGAGGAGAACCATGCAGGAGGAGGAGGAGGGGTGCGAAGGTCGGAGGTTAGCCCAGGGTGGTGTGAGACAAGAGGGATAACAAGCGGCCGGAGCGCCCCCGGGGGCAGCAGACATGGAGCTCAGGCCGAGGAGAGCTCATTGGCCACAGCTGCCTGTCGCCTCTACCATCTCCCCCAATCCGATGAGAGAAGGGCGCGTCCCGGACCAATCGCTCGCCCGAGACCAGACCGACCCACGGAAACGAGGCCTCTCCTCGGTTCCGCCTCCAGGTCGGTGGCGAGCTGCTAACCGAGCGCCGCTAAAGGCATGAGCTCAGCCGATGAATTAGTAATAACGTTGCCTATTTTCGGGGGGGGGGGGCTCTCTTTGTGCGGAGAGGGGGAGAGGTGCGGCTCGTGGGAGCGGCGCTGGGTCAAGCCTGGGGGATTTCGCGTGCGGCGCCCGAAAAACACGAGCCGCCTCGCCCTTTTCATGTGAATCAGCGACGAAGAGGCAGCGGAGAAAGAAAGGAAGAAGAGAAAAAAGAAGGAAACCATCCAGGAGAAGGTAGACGCAGTTAAACACTCATGTTCCATTGGTGTGCTCCTCCCGGAGGCACTCCTGTGATTGCCGTTCCGTTCCAAAAACCCTTAATTAGGCCGTTAGACGAGCCTAGGCTCTAACCAGAGCATAGGAAACGGATGGCTCCTCGTCCGCCCGGCGCCGCCTGGAGGCTGACAGGGCGGGTGGAGACGTCACGCCGCCGTCTCTCCAGCGCGTGGGGCGGGGGCGGCGGCGGGAGTCCATCGATCGGGGGGGGGGGGGGGGGGGGGGGCACGGGGGGGCACGGGGGGGCGGGGCTCACGTCGAAGCAGCCGGCCCGGCGTGGCTCTGTAACCTCCTATCCCTAAAGGTCATGGTCAGGGCCGGGGAATCGATGGGGAGCACTCTGTATGCGCCATGTCTCGCATTATCTGGGAGAGAGGAGGAGGAGGGTTGGGGTGGGGGGGGTGTTGTTGGCGTAACGCGCATACGCTTTGAAAACAATGGAAAGACAGAGGAGCCTCTCGGACGGAGAAGGTCAAGGCGAGGAGGACGTGTCACCTCAACGTCACGGCTGGAGTCCAACCTGAAAGGAGGGGGGGGGGGGTTTGCTTGTCCATCGTAGACGAGACAGCGCAGCTCACCACGCACGAGGCGATGGCGCTCTTTCACGACACAGTGGAGACGGAACAGAATGGCCTTCCACCTGACGCCATTCCAAAGGAGTCACACTGAAGAAGACCCACGGAAGAGCACCGAGGAGCACAACGGTGGAAGCCCCCAGAGCACTTGGATCTAAAGACAGGGGTGGCTTAGCCCAGCACAGGAAGCTTCACAATGGCACCTGACAATTGCACCAATGTCCAGTTATTTCAATGAAATAGTCTTTATTCAAGTAGCTAGCTCGCTACCATCTGATGCCAACAATGACAAGCACTGCACACTCTCTCTCTCTCTCTCTCTCTCTCTGTCTCTGTCTCTCTCTCTCTCTCTGTCTCTCTCTGTCTCTGTCTCTCTCTCTCTCTGTCTGTCTGTCTGTCTGTCTGTCTGTCTGTCTGTCTGTCTGTCTGTCTGTCTGTCTGTCTGTCTGTCTGTCTGTCTGTCTGTCTCTCTCTCTCTCTCTCTCTCTCTCTCTCTCTCTCTCTCT
>CM030185.1:12607875-12617875 GCA_017639675.1 Aplochiton taeniatus | reverse complement strand
GGAGCGTCGGGACCGTCGGATAGGTTAACGCGGGCGTGGCCGTGACGGATCGCTGCTGAGATGAATAACAAACACCGCTTCTGGCTCTGTCAGGGCTTTCCGTTTCCTTTCCGTAACGGCGAAAGTGCTCGAGACGCCGCGCACAACTGGCCGACTGAGCGAGGAAGATGAAGCCTGCGTGGTGGGGTCCAGCGTTTACCCAGAGAGTCTACCAGACAGGGCAGGTGAAGCCTGCGTGGTGGGGTCCAGCGTTTACCCAGAGAGTCTACCAGACAGGGCAGATGAAGCCTGCGTGGTGGGGTCCAGCGTTTACCCAGAGAGTCTACCAGACAGGGCAGGTGAAGCCTGCGTGGTGGGGTCCAGCGTTTACCCAGAGAGTCTACCAGACAGGGCAGGTGAAGCCTGCGTGGTGGGGTCCAGCGTTTACCCAGAGAGTCTACCAGACAGGGCAGGTGAAGCCTGCGTGGTGGGGTCCAGCGTTTACCCAGAGAGTCTACCAGACAGGGCAGGTGAAGCCTGCGTGGTGGGGTCCAGCGTTTACCCAGAGAGTCTACCAGACAGGGGAAAGGAAGTAGAAAGAGGTCTGCCTGACATTCCATCTCCACCACCCGTAGTCTCACTTTTGGAACACCTGTTTAGGCTGCAGCACCAAGGAACAAACGTCACGCAACAATCCATACAGCAACATGTAATGAGCTAGAGTGAGTTTGAGTGGGTGTGTGTGTGAGACTATGAGTGTGCATCAGACACTTCAGTATGCATGCATGCGTTTGAGAGTGTGTGTGTGTGTGTGTGTGTGTGTGTGTGTGTGTGTATACGTGTGTGTGCGTGCGTCTCCACTGCCAGGTTGTCTTATTAAACCCCTTGCCTGAAGAGTCTATAGTAATTACCGACTCCCTCGCCCGCACCTTTTGGACTTCAGGCCAAATCCGATGCGCTGCTCCAAATGTCACACGTCTAAGACGACAATTAAGCCAGGAAGGCCTCGCCCAGCCGCTCCCTGATCGGGCCTATTCCACGGAAAATACCAGGGAAAGGTCTCCCTTATCCAGACGCACTGCTCAATACGGCCACTTATTTGCCGATAAGCTTAGGGGTGAGTTTATAAAAAACAGGCAGGCGGTTAAGTCTCTTGTTTTCCTTAAGCAAGGCCCTTTGGAAACGCTAATAATGGAGGTATCCTACTGTTAGATGTGTAGTGCTGTGTAGTGTTGTTAGCATTATAAGCTCGCTCTCAGTGCCTTACTGGTTCTCACACACACACACACACACACACACACACTGCTATGAATCCTGTTGCTAGATTACCGAGATCTGACACCGTGTACAGGAGCGGCGTGCTAACACCGAGGTAATAAACATCGAAGCTGACACTGAACACAAAGCCATGGTCAGGGTTAGCATCGACAGACTGAACACAAAGCCATGGTCCTGGTTAGCATCAACAGACTGAACACAAAGCCATAGTTAGGGTTAGCATCGACAGACTGAACACAAAGCCATGGTCAGGGTTAGCATCGACAGACACTGAACTCAAAGCCACAGTCAGGGTTAGCATTGACAGACTGAACACAAAGCCATGGTCAGGGTTAGCGTACACTAACAGACACTGAACACAAAACCAGGGTTAGCATCAACAGACACTGAACACAAACCAGTTTTAGGGTTAGCATCGACAGACAGACGCTGAACACAAACCAGTTTTAGGGTTAGCATCGACAGACAGACGCTGAACACAAGTCAAGGTGAGCATCGAGAAACAGCCTCTCATCCTATTCCATTGACACTGGCCCCAGCACAAGGCATGATTACCCAGCCAACTCCCCACTACACACACACACACATACACAGGGCAATGTACTTTCCCTCCAGCATGTGACCAGCCCCCCCACCCCCTTTCTCTTCAGGGTAAGGCTACAGGGGCCGCTCAGCATTGGTGTCACCTCCTAATTGCATTGTGGGGATTTGTGCAGACGTGCCATGGGAAGAGTGAGGGGGGTGGAGGGGTGGTGACAGTGACAATTTGGAGAGGGCAGGTGGAGGGGAGCGGAGGCCCTCAAGTCTCCCTCCAGAGAAACGGAGAGTGACGGCTCATCTTCGAGGGGGGGGGGGGGGGGCACATACACAAGAGATGAGCGAAGTGGAAGAGAGACAAATGGCTCCTGTTTGCCTCTGGGCCTCCGGTGGGGGGTGGGGGGGGGGGGGACTAAGATGCGTCCCATCTACCTTCCTAGCAGAGGCTAGAGTGGAGGGGAATGGGAGGTGGAGGTGGTGTGGGGGTGGGGGGGGGGGTTGGCACTTGGCACATCAACAGTCTAAGATAACATAAGTAGTAGTAGTAGTAGTTGTTTTTATTCAGTCACAACACAAAACAATTTAAGTATACAGTATATTCAATCTACAGTCTGAATGTTCAACGATCTACGCAGTGTAAACAACAACCTAGACATTACAGTATATCCAACAAATAAGCAGATTTTAGTTAGATAAGTTGTAAAAGGCACAGGCAGAAGCATAATGCTTTTATATGGTTACTTATCATTTTAAACTACCCTACAAGATAAGAAGAAGTAAAGTTACAAATATTTACGTAATACTTGCACAGGAAAAACTACTCGACGGAGCTTGTGTTGAAGAGGTCGCTGTTTAAATAAAGAACCCGACCGGCGCTTATGCTACGCAGGATCAAGGTGCACACGTTATTACTATCGAATAGACTTTCACGAAACACTATGAAGAAAAGGCCTTTCTTCACTTCGGCAGACAGCTAAAGGATTAGAACTTTAACACTTTAAAACACAATTTGAGCCGAGGTGACTTCCGGGGTCATGTGGCTGGTTTGTCACTGAAAGAGACTCTCGTTGCCAGCTAATGGAAAGGCGGCAACTGAGAAAAAACCTGGCCTTGGTCTGGAACGCCGCGCTCCCGTGCGTTTCCACCGAGTGGAACGGACAGCGTGTCGACAAAGAGGAGCTGCACCGCGGACCATGGGCTGGCCAATAGCAAAACCATTCACATCATATCCGTTTCCTTAAATCCATTATGGCACGTAGGAGTTCAACGTACATTTGCCATCAATGGAGATCTACTGGGAGCCCCACGATTTCCAGGTTAAGAAAAAGAGGGGGCTAGACATCTCCTCCTAGGTATCTCCAGCAGGGTGTGTGTGTGTGTGTGTGTGTGTGTGTGTGTGTGTCTGTGAGTGTGTGTGTGTGTGTGTGTGTGTGTGTGTGTGTGTGTGTGTGTGTGTGTGTGTGTTGGGGGGGGGGGGGGGGGGTTGTGTGTAGGACCCTAAAGGGCCCCTGTGAATTCACAAAGACCCTGCGGGGTAATCTCCATAGTCCCCCCCCCCACACACACACACACACACACCCCACCCCCCATTTAGTCTGGGCCAGCCAGCCCGCCTGTCCTCCTGTCAGGCCCAAGGTGTGGGCGGTGCTGCGGGCAGGGTAGACATGGCAGCTCGGGACCAGAGGTCAGAGGTCGAGCACGGGTCAGCTGCCAAGGCCCACCCATGGGAGCTCCAGGCCAGCGTTTATGGAGGGAGAGCCAGGCTCCCCCGCTGGAGAGTCAGTGAGCCGTGGGCAGCCACGACCTTATTAATGCTAATATATGTCGGGATTCAGAGAGCTTATTAGACGATATGTCAACTAATTGCCGCACTAGTGTCCGTATTTTGTACATCGGTCGCACCAAATGTATTCCCCATTGTTTTAAGGGTTATGAGTTACAACAGGATTTGCTTGAGCACTGCCGTAGTGTAGAGGTTGTATTTTAAAGATGGAGGGAACGAAAGAGAGATGGGAGGATGAAGGGAGGGATGGAGGGATGGAGGGGAGGAGGGAGGGAGGGAACGACAGGTGAGGAGCTGGGGGATGAGGAACGGAGGATGACGGCGGCGGAGAAATGAAGAGAAGAGGTCGGACATCAGGAGCACAGCCGTCACTCCACCACTGACCCATGTGACCTGGACACACACACACACACACACACACACACACACAGACACACACACATACGTAAACAAACGCACTCCCCGAAAAGCCTGACAGACACTCAAAAGAAGAAACAGACAGACACACACACACACACACACACACACACACACACACACACACACACACACACACACACACACACACACAGTGAGAAAACCCCATCACAAAGAAAGACAGACAAACACGCACGCAGAGACAAAAACAGAAAGGCAGACACACACACGCGCACACACACACACACACACACAGACACAGTCACACACAGACAAACAAAGTCAATCACTCACTCCCTCAGCCCCAGACGGCACACGTCCACAAAGACACTCAGTCACAGGGTCCCTGCAGCTGTCTCTGCCCTTCAGTCAACAGAAACAAACCACAGTGAGAGGCTTCTGACACACCGGTCAATCACAAAGGCATGTTTATCAGAGTGGCCAGAGAGACACACACACACACACAGACGCACCATTCTGACGCGCACACACACACACACACACACACACACACACACACACACACACACACACACACACACACACACACCATTCACACACACACACACACACACACACACACACACACACACACACACACACACACACACCATTCAGATGGACACACACACACACACATCATTCGCACACACATACACACACACACACACCATTCAGATGGACACACACACACACACACACATCATTCACACACACACACACACACACACCATTCAGACACACAGGCTATAAGCCCTAAGGCCCTCCGCCACCGCAACTATCTCAGAGCAGCAGAGACCATGTTTTTGAATGTCTATTACTCGGTTTTTATCCCCTAAACACACACACACACACACACACACACACACACACACCGTTCCTCTTAGCCAGAGCCAGCCCCGGTCTCCAGGCCACTCTGATTCCGTATGGGGACCCAGCCGTTACACTGGATCACCTTAAACACCGGGCTTTCAACTCTGCTGAAGGCTTCCTGATCCTTTGAACTTCTCCACCCCAGGTGGAGACACAGAGGCCAAGGAGAGAGACCCGAGAGACCCCCCCCCCCCCCCCCCCCCCCCCGGAGACAGGTTCACTTTGCCCGGCCCGCCCGACAGCTCATGTTTTTCAAAACAAGGCCCTTCCTCGGACACAAATGGAAAGAACAGATTTCGGGGGAGGAGAGAGAAGGATGGAGCGAGAGCGGAGAGAGAGGGGTCTCGGTCTAGACAGACTGGAAGTTGAGACATCTGAAATCTTTCGTCTACAGATGAATAGGTTATTGGGGCGACCTCTCCTCCTTCCTCTCCTCTCCTCTCCTATCCTCTTCCTTCTCCTCTCCTCTCCTCTCCTCCTCCCTCTCCTCTCCTCTCCTCTCCTCTTCTCTCTCTCCCCCACCTCTCCTCTCTCCTCCACAGCTTGCCTTGAAGGAGCAGACCTTTTAGTGAAAAAAAGAAAGGTGTCCTTTTGAAGAGGATGTGGACCCCTCTTGGTCTCTGAGGGGCAATTATAGCTGCCCCTGTCAAAGGGGGGCATGGGACCCCCCCCACTAACCCCCTAGGGGCCGGTGCATCTCCTCGGGTGGAGTACGCCCCCCCCCCCCACACACACACACACACACACACACACACACACCAAACTCCCTAACCACCCACCCCCAAGCCGCCGTTTAACCCTCGCAGACGAGAAAGAAGCAGCCGACATCCTGAAGCCTTCTAATGAACCTTGAGCTCCCAGAGCGGCCTTTGACCCCTATTTAACAGGACTGGGCCTCAGGACGCCATTAGCAGCTCCACCCCCACCCCCACCCCCCACACCCCCACCCTTCTACAAGACCCCCCCACTTCCTGGCCCACCTGTAAGGAGCTATTCCCAGTCCACCAATACCACAAACGGCTGAATACCTTATTCAATTTTTTTTTATTCAGGTGTTCTCAGTCTGCAGGGTCTGAGGTACAGGGCCATGTCAGAAGAATGGGGAGGGGGGTAGACATGGAGGAATGTAAATGTCCCTCATCATCACCTCTGTGTGTGTGTGTGCGCGTGCACGCGTGTGTGTGTGTGTGTGTGTGAGCATCTGGTTGGCCTTCATCCCTTAATCACCTCTTTAGGTCAGGCAGCAGTCTAGTCTCTCTCTCTCTCTCTCTCTCTCTCTCTCTCTCTCTCTGTCTCTCTCTCTCTCTCTCTCTCTCTCTCTCTCTCTCTCTCTCTCTCTCTCTCTCTCTCTCCCTCTCTCTCTCTCTCTTTCTCTCTCTCTCTCTATCCTAGCAAACCAAAGATTTTAAAACCCAGAAAAAAACATGCCCTCTCCAAAATAAACCCCCCCAAAAACGAGTTCTAGCGTTTCGATAAGACCACGCACACACACACACACACACACGTTCCCCAGCAGGAGGTGAGCAGGGCGCTCCACGCTAGCTGCCGCCGGCTCTCCATGCTAACGACCCTGGGAAGCAGGTGGTTAGCTCCAATTATACCAACCCTCACGGCCTCCCCTACTTGACAGCGCCGACACACGGAGGCATCGCGAAGGTGGCGCGCCCCGGCCCCTCTGCCACTGTGTGGGGGGGGGCTGGGGCGGGGGGGGGGGGGGGGGGCTGGGGCGGGGGGGGGGGGGGGGCGGGCGGGGGGTGGCTGATTAGGAGGCTGATTGACACGCGGAGTGTTGCCGGCGTTGGCCTCGCTCGCCTTGGCGGGTTGCTCAGAAATGGGCCGGCCATCTTACCCCCCCCCAGTGTGTCTGTCACCCAGACACGCCTCACCGCCAATGGTGGTGGCGAGCCGCGTCGCTATGGAGCCATTTAAGACGCGGGCTAATTAGCTCCATAGCCGCGGAGAGGGAGGGAGGGAAGGAGGGAAGGAGGGAGGGAGGGAGGGAGGGAGGGAGGGATATTGAGAGAAGAATCTAATGTTAATGCCAATGGTAGGAGGGAGGGAGGGAGGGAGGGAGGGAGGGAGGGGGGGAGGGATATTGAGAGAAGAGTCTAATGTTAATGCCAATGGTAGGAGGGAGGGAGGGAGGGAGGGAGGGAGGGAGGGAGGGAGGGAGGGATATTGAGAGAGGAGTCTAATGTTAATGCCAATGGTAGGAGGGAGGGAGGGAAGGAGGGAGGGAGGGAGGGAGGGAGGGAGGGAAGGAAGGAGGGAGGAAGGGAGGGAGGGAGGAAGGGAGGGAGGAAGGGAGGGAGGGAGGGATATTGAGAGAGGAGTCTAATGTTAATGCCAGTGATAGGAGGGAGGGAGGGAGGGAGGGAGGGAGGGAGGGAGGGAGGGAGGGAGGGAGGGAGGGAGGGAGGAAGGGAGGGAGGGATATTGAGAGAGGAGTCTAATGTTAATGCCAGTGATAGGAGCGAGAGATCACAAATGATTTGGATTGTGATCAAAAGAAAGCACTGGGGGTGGATGGGAGGAGAGAGCTTGGGAGAGCGCACGCTTTTCCTAATGAAGGTTCTGACACGCCGCTGTATTGAGGCAGCTAAAACATTTATGGGACCGTCATCAACAGTAATTAATCTGCTGTCGGTCTGGTAGCTTCCACCCTCTAACCCCGAAATCACTCTTAGCATGCATTACCCACAAATCCCAAACATTAAAAGAGCCTCCAAAAAAAGTTTTTTTGGGGGGGGATTAATTTGGTTGGACACATTTTTAAAAGAACCTTAGGGGACTCTCCGAGAATCTTAACTCTGTGCTCTTATTCCTCCACTCTGGACGTAAATGAATAAACCGAACATGATCGCCGGCTGCCTATGGTCATCAACAAGCACGCTGCGCTCATTATTAACGAGGCACCTGATGCTTTTTTAATCAAGCCCCACGTACGACCTGTGTGTGTAAGTCATCCCCCCCCCCCCCCACACACACACACGTACCCCACCCCCCAACCCCAGTTAAACCGTACCCGGCCTCGACTCAGCTGGGAGACTCCCACTACCATGCGTGAGACCCTCATCCTATCTGCCTCCCTCCCTCTGCCCGGCCACCACCAAGCCCGCCGTGAGAAACAACCGCAGCGTTGAACACACACACACACACACACACACACACACACACACACACACACAAACACACACACCCAACCTCTTTTGTCTGCCACAGATGACGAAGGGAGATCTTAAAAGGCGTGCGGGTAGATTTATAAAGTGTGGCGTGGCGGTGGGGGGTTAGTGAATGGAGCCCGTGCGCTGTGCGTTTCAATCAGATGGAGCGTGGCGGTGCGGGTGCACACGCAGCACATTCTTCCTCCCCACCTGCTCGGCTCTGCTCTGCATAGCGCTGCGTCCTCCTGCTGGATTAGTGTGATGTATGACCCCAACGCGCCGCGCACACACACACACACACACACACACACACAGCCCTAAAGTACTGCGCCACACTGTGCACACACACACACACACACACGCACACACACACAGCCCTAAAGTACTACGCTGCACCGTGCACACGCACACTCTCACACACACACACACACACACACACACACACACACTATAAACTCCACTCCACTCTAAACACCCTCTGCGGCTTTTTCATTTCACCTGTCAGGTCGTTATTCATCTCTCCTCCCTCCCTCCCTCCCTCTCTATCTCTCCATCGCTATCTATTCCTCCCCTCCCCATTTTCTCCTCCTCATCACTTGACTTACTCTTCTCCGTGTATTCCTTCCGCCTTTCTTTGCTTGGGGGGGGGGGGGGGGGGGGGGGGGGCACAATGGAAAATGCATGCAAGCAGTCCCATAGAAAGACCTGTCCACACCCAAGGCCACAGGACCTCCATTGAGGACTGGTGTAGCCTCCTCCTCCCTCTCTCCTCTCCTCTTTCACAGATAAAGACAGAGATAATCTGCAATTCCACTGGAACATGGCTGGAGCCCAGAGGAGTTTTTCCTCTTTTGTTGTTGTTGTTGTTGTCGCGATTGTTGCTGTCCTTGGCTCAGGCTTGTGGCCTTGCCTCCCCTGACAGAAGGCACGATTTTCTCCCTCTCTCTCTCTCTCTCTCTGCCTCTCTCCATTCCCTCCCTCCCTCCCTCCGTTCCTACGTCAGGGCCAACGGAGGAAAAACGGGATATGATAGCCAGTCACAGGGAAGAACAGGAAGAACAACACACGGCAGTCCCCCAAGTTAAGGAAAATAACAGGCTATCTTAATAGAGAAGCCCCCCCTCATATCACTGGCTGTGAGCCCCTGGGAAAACAGAGGGGTTAGGAGGGAGGAGGAGGGGGAAGGAGGGAGGGAGGAGGAGGGGGGGTTGAGGAGGGAGGATGAAGTCGGGGTGGGGGGGTGGGGGGGGGGGGGGGGGGGGGGGGGAGAAGGGGGAGGCACCGGGGCCGAGAAAAATGTAATCTGAGAAAGACAATTACCGTCAGTTACTGTGTCTTTTGTGGAGCGGCTTCTATCAGACGCTCATTCAGCCCCACGGTATTTACCAAGGAGGACAGGGGGAAGAAAGGAGAGGTGGCAGGAAACAGAGGAACGGAGGGAGAGAGAGAAGAAAAGAAAACAAGAGAGCCCCCCCCCTCACCACCACCACCTCCACCCCCCACCCCCACCCCCCCCCCCCCCCCCCCCCCCCCCCCGCATTATCTATGGCTGTTGGCTACAGGAGGAGTTAATGAGCTGGCTGGTGGAAGGGCCATGGTTTTTGTCCGTCTGCTTTGTTTTCCCGCCCACGCTGGTGTGCCGGGTCATCCTGGGGCTGGAGGTGCGGACAGCAGTCGCGGATGCGTTTTTCGTATTTTATTTTTTTTGTTTCATTCTTCCACAGGAAAGCCTCGTCCGACGCGACGTTTTCTTTTTCCCGGGATAGTTCGCCGTCCTACTTCTGCTATGAGCAGCCTCCCACCGTGATGGTGTCGGAGGACATCTTGAACTCACTGCAGGACTAAAAGCATGCAGTGAGGGATGAATGCGTTGTATAAGTCAGTCCAGGTGAGCGGCCGAGCTCACACCACGGCTTCATTTAGAAACGACCACGGGGTTGAAACATTGGAAATTAATATTTCCCTCCAA
>CM030185.1:12597875-12602875 GCA_017639675.1 Aplochiton taeniatus | reverse complement strand
TGCCTTTGGCGGAGCGAGGGGGCCCTTTTGCCTGGCGTCTCCGCCGTTCAATAGTGAAATATCAGCGTGAGGGATGGAGCGAGAGAGAGAGAGAGAGAGAGAGAGAGAGAGAGAGAGAGAGAGAGAGAGAGAGAGAGAGAGAGAGAGAGAGAGAGAGAGAGAGAGAGGAGGACGTAATAAAAAGGGGGGGGGGGGGGGCAGAGATGGAAAGGGAGATGAGGAAAAGAGTGGGAGAGAGAAAACGAGCGCGGCCACCGATATGGAGGAAGGGAGAATTGGAGATGGGGGGCTGTGATAGCAGAGGGTGAGAAGACAGAGAGGGCAGGGAGAGAGAGCGGTAGGCTGGGGGAGGAGAGGGGGGGAGGAGAGAGAGAGAGGGGGGGGGGGATGGGGAAAAGAGGAGAGAGAGAGTGGGGTGGGGGGTAACTGCAAAAAAAAGGCCAAACTCAGCAGAATTCCTTAGGCTCAATTTCCAGGACATGATTAGTTTGGATGGAGGACATCTAACGGCTGCAATAAAGAGAACAAGAGGAGGGAGAGACGTTTCTCCTCCTCTCCTCCTCTCCTCCTCTCCCTAAGGCTACCTGCCGGTCCTCCTCTCCTCCTCTCTCTCTCTCCCTAAGGCTACCTGCCGGTCCTCCTCTCCTCCTCTCTCTCTCTCCCTAAGGCTACCTGCCGGTCCTCCTCTCCTCCTCCTCCTCCTCTCCCTAAGGCTACCTGCCGGTCCGCCTCTCCTCCTCTCTCTCTCTCCCTAAGGCTACCTACCGGTCCGCCTCTCCTCCTCCTCCACTCTCTAGGGCTAGCATCCAGAAATAGCAGGCAGCGTTGCCGCTTAAAACAGCTTTCTCGCTCTCTCTCTCTCTCTCTCCCTCTCCCCCTCTCTCTCTCTGACCTCTCTCCCACATTCTTTTGTCCTACCCTTCCTGTACTGGTTAGCCCCTGGTACCACCTCTCCCTTTCAACGCGTAGGTTCCCACAGACCAACCCGGCCTCTGAGTAACCGTTCCTTAACGCCAGCATACCTTACCTAACCCTAACCCTAACCCTAACCCTAAACCTAACCCTAACCCTGCCAACCCACACAGGAACAGCTGTTCAAAGAATCATATATTTCCATATTATGATTTGCATAATTATTGTTCAGGCATTACAGTGACGTCATCATACGCATATTCTATGTTCTAAGAATATTGGTAATACATGCAAAAGAACCTGAAGACTCTGTTTTCTTCCACAGTTTCACCTGACAGCCATGTACAAGTCCACCCATATTTTCTCGGTGGCAGATTCATCCCAGTAGTGCCCATATCGCATTTAATCGATTTAACCTTAATCAGAACTCCCCATCTTTGCTCGGAGCGAGATAGCCATTGATTGAGAGAGCGGCCTGTGCATCACTGTCTTAAGGGCGGCATGGAGAAAGAGATTGCCCTCATCAATCAGAGCGCGCTGGCTGAACGCGTCGGGCAGGAAATGACGGCCGCCTGTCACCCCCCCCCACCCCGCCCCCCTTTGTTTTTCTATTGCAACCCCATCCACCGCCGCAAACTTTGACCTCAGGCAGGGTCTGTTGTGTTGGCGTCTATTCTTGGGGGTCACGTGCGGGCACCGGGTGGACTTGACCTCCTCGACGACATCCACTGGACTGACTGGTTGACTGACTGACTGACTGGTTGACTGATTGAATGACTGACTGGCTGACTAACTGATTGACTGACTGGCTGACTGACTGGCTGACTGATTGAATGACTGACTGGCTGACTAACTGATTGACTGACTGGCTGTCTGGCTGACTGACTGACTGACCGGCTGACTGACTGATTGACTGACTGACTGGCTGACTGACTGATTGACTGACTGACTGACTGGCTGACTGACTGATTGACTGACTGGCTGACTGACTGATTGACTGACTGACTGGCTGACTGACTGATTGACTGACTGACTGATTGACTGACTGACTGATTGACTGACTGCCGGATCGGCTGACTGGAGTTGGGCATCTCGTTCTTTAAAATGAGCTGTTTTCGGAGGGAGAATAGAATTGAAGTGGCCTTGGCGTCCATGATGGATTTTCTCTCCTCCCGTTCTCCTGTCTATCAGGCATCACAGAGTGGCGCATAGGAATTCATTCATTTCTTCATTCATCCATTAATTCATCCATTCACCCATTAATTAATCCATTCATTCGTTCATTCATTCATTCATTCATTCATTCGCTTTATGGAAGATAATAAGAAACCTTCCTGTATTACGATTTAAAGCAGGTTAAACCAAACACGCTAAGCCGTGTTTAACCACAGGGTGGTGGATCTACATCTACAGGTTAAACCAAACACGCTAAGCAGTGTTTAACCACAGGGTGGTGGATCTGTATCTACAGGCCAGCACAGGGAACGGAGAGATGAGGGAGGATTGACTCTCTCACAGCAGTGCCTGTGACATAAACCACGGCAATACCATGGCAAGGACCACCCACTAAACCGACACATCCCTACGCCCCCCCCCCCACCCACCACCACCACCACCGCAAAGACCATGGGACTGCAATAACGAAGGGAGAAAATTAGCGGAGCAAGAAAACAAAAGATGGAATGAAAAGGTATTAATATGACAGGAAGGAAGCTAATGGAGTTGAAAAATGCTGAACAGGCGTCACTGGGGCAACCACTGGGGCGCCTCTCTCTGTGTCTCTCTTTATCTCTCTAGCACTCTCTCTCTCTCTCTCTCTCTCTCTCTCTCTCTCTCTCTCTCTCTCTCTCTCTCTGTGTCTCTCTTTCTCTCTCTCTCTCTCTCTCTCTCTCTCTCTCTCTCTCTCTCTTTTAATACTTCCTCCCTTTGTCCACTCCTCCTTCATAGTCGTTGTCTCTCTGACTTCTTGCCTCTCGGCGTTAGAGCGCGGCATGGCGTACATTGGCTGCTGACGTCTGCCATCACACACACACACACACACACACACACACACACACACACACACACACACACACACGCCATCAGTCCAGTCCCCGGGAGCGGCACACAGTCAGTTCAGACTCCAAAAGGCCCCGCCCCACCACTACTCCTCAGGACCCCAGCGAACGATTAGAGCTCTGTGGGGACAGAAAAGACAACCACTCCCCTCACCCCCTCCACCACGGTGGCTGAGGCCCAGACGGGGTGGCCTGGCCTGGCTTCACCCCAGCTGGCCCTGGCCCTCCGGTAACAGCCTGGTTCTAGTTAGACGTCCAGACCAGGGCAGTCTGGCGGTCTGTGGACGTCGGTAGCACCCTGCTGGATAATGCAATTACCGCCCATCTGTTTTAACCAAGTCTAATGCCCGGCCCCTTCTCCGCCTCACCCCACTCCCCCTAAACAGACCCGAACTGTTTATTTAAACACACACCCCAACACCGACACACACACCCCGAACACCGAGACCCTGACAGCCGAAGGGGGACCGTTATCTGGGGAAAGCGGAGGAGCACAATAACTTTGATTAATTGATAACATCGCCGTTGTTATAAAGCTTTCTTGTGACTCTTATCAACGGATGATCAATGGAGATTAAATTAATGGCAAGCTGTCACAAGGCATTCTCTCAAACACAATCCCCCAGCTCCTCTGCCTCTCTCCCTGAAGACAAACGCTCGCGCACACACACACACACACACACACACACACACACACACACGAACACACACACACACACATATACACAGCCACACACACACACACCACCCCCGTTCCCCTGACACTAAAGCATCCGCGTGGAATTAAAGCGCATTCTAGGACACATGCTGTGCGTACACACACACACACACACACACACGTGTCCTGGGGACAACCGTGAAAAGCAGATCGAGTATGAATGTAAACACATTGGAGAGGAGGGGTCCAATGAATTCAGCAGGTTCGGGAACGCCAAGAGATTAACCCCCGCTTAGCCAGCAGACACACGTGTAGAGTGGTTAAGCTAATCAGACCCATCCAACGGATTAGTGCATCAGTGTGTGTGTGTGTGTATGTGTGTGTGTGTGTGTGTGTGTGTGTGCGTGTGTGTGTGTGTGTGTGTGTGTGTGTGTACGTGTACGTGCGTGCATGTCCTAGAAGAACCCCCAGGAACCCAGAGTTAGAGCCGGCTTCGTCATCACAGTAGGGCCTCTGGTTATATCTGTGTATACTGTTTACTGCCTGTATACCCCCCCCCCCCCCATCTCTTTTAAACAACCTTCACACGCTGTTCTGCAATCCCCCTTTCCAGACAATGACCACATCATCCTAATCTGACAGGTAGATTACACAGCGCGGTGGCCAGGGGAACGCTTGCTGCTCCTTCAAGCTTGGACGCTCATCGCCTCTGTCCGCCCGCCTCCCTGGCCCTCCAGTCTTACAGGATGGCTTTGACACTTCTCTCCTGTTTTCCACCCGCTCAGCTCCCCCCCCCCCCCCTCTCTCTCTCTCACTCTCTGTATCTCTCCATTCCCTTCTTTCTGTCTCTCTCTCTCTCTCTCTCTCTCTCTCTCTCTCTCTCTCTCTCTCTCTCTCTCTCTCTCCTTCCTCCCTTTGTTCTTGTCTGGGAAGAACGGGAGTCGAGTTCCCGCGGGTCGGCGACAGGAAAGGTCGCCCAGGGGTTGACGCTCCACCCCGGGGGTAACGTTCCGGCTCCGACGTCTTAGCCCCACGTCAACGCACAGCTGACTGGCTGGTGTGTTCCCTGATTCCCGACGTTCCAGCGGCTTGGCCCGTGCACACAGGGAGCCCCCTCATCGAAAACCCTAAACCCTCTGACTGACTGACGGCAAGCATGAATAGTTTGCAGGTGTGAGGAGTGGGTCTCTCTAGAGGAGAGGGGATGGGGGGGGGGGGGGGGGGCTGAACGCGGATGGGAATGGCCCGGAAAATCAGTGCCGCAGAGGCTCCCAGGAGAGAAGGCAGAGGGGTAATGGAGCCAAAAAAACAAGACATGCTAATAATCGGCAATTTTACAAATTCTGCCTGTTTGTGTCTGAGTCAGATGTAAT
>CM030185.1:12587875-12592875 GCA_017639675.1 Aplochiton taeniatus | reverse complement strand
GACCGCCTGTCTGCCTTTCGGTCTCTCTGTCTGCCTGGCTGTCTCCCTGTCTGCCTGACCACCTGTCTGCCTTTGTCTACCTGGCTGTCTCTCTGTCGCCCTGGTTGTCTGTCTGTCTGTCTGTCTGTCTGTCTGTCTGTCCGCCTGACCACCTGTCAACCTGGCTGTCTCTCTGTCGTCCTGGTTGTCTGTCTGTCTGTCTGTCTGTCTGTCTGTCTGTCTGTCTGTCTGTCTGTCTGTCTGTCTGTCTGTCTGTCTGTCTGACTTTCTCTCTGCCTGTCTCTCTGCCTGCCTGTCTGCCCGGGGTTCTCTTGGTCTACCTTTCTCTCTCTCTCTCTCTCTCTGTCTGTCTGTCTGTCTGTCTGTCTGTCTACCTGTCTTTCTGACGCTAAGGGAAAAAACGCACCTTTTGATATTATATCTATTTCATTGAAACTAAAATGTACAACCCTTTCACGCACACACACGCACACACACATCCAAAGCAGAAAGTACCTGGTAGAAAGAGAGCAGCAAACTGACAACCAACCGTAGGATATTCTCTTATGGAGAAGGAACAACTTTTTTTTTTTTTTTTTAAATGAGTCCCCTGACAGCCGCTTGGATGCTGAGTGCGTTTCCATTCAATTTCCCTTCCCTTATTTCCGCACCATCCGGGAGATAACATCACCCCCCCCCCCCACACACACACACACACACCCTCCACAGGCATGATGGCGTCTGCATAAAATTAGCTGCTTGATAGGGGGAACGTGTCCAGGGGCGACACGGACGGCCTTGTTTCCACGGCGCCCCCAAACACGCTGATCGACCGACCCCCCCCCCCCCCCTTATCCCCCAGTAGGATCAGACAGAAGCGTTTCAGTCCTGTTTTAAAATAGCCTGCCAAGACACTTTTCAAGATGAGAGGCACACACACAAAAAAAGACTGAAGAAAAGAGCATCAAATTATTCACTTCTTCCTTGACACTTCCTTAATCGTAACCCGCCTGTCAAGTAGATTTCATACCACCCCACCACCGATTCCGTGAGTGTGTGTGTGTGTGTGTGCATGTCCGTGTGTGTGTGTGCGTGTGTGCGGGTGTGTGTGTGTGTGTGTGTGTGTGTGTGTGTGTGTGTGTTTCTTACTTGTCTCTTTTAGAGTACACCAGTATCTTCTCTGCAACTACCTACCATTTACCCCTCACCCACCCCACACCCCCCCTGAATCGGGTGGAGGCTGTAACAGTCAGTCAGGACAAGCCCCGGCAACACTCCATCCCCTCACTCCTGTCCCAATTACAGCTCGGCCCATCAAGAGCCCCCCCCCCCCCCATCCCCTCCACCTTTCCCTTTTCCCACCCTCACGGCCTGTCAGCTTCCGATACGGAGGTCGGCCCTCCCTCTCGGTGCAGTTAACCTCCCCCCCCCCACCCACCCAGAGCCCAGAAGGAGGCTCTTTGATCGGTGTCCGTTTGAAAACAGGGGCTTTCGAGATTTGACTCGAGGGAGGACGGGGGAAGAGAGAGAGAGAGAGAGAGAGAGAGAGAGAGAGAGAGAGAGAGAGAGAGAGAGAGAGAGAGAGAGAGAGAGAGAGAGAGAGAGAGAGAGAAAGAGAGAGAGACCAAGAGAGAGAGAGAGAGAGAGAGAGAAAGAGAGAGAGAGAGAGAGAGAGAGGGATGGATTTTTTCCCGAGGAGTTGGAGAGCGGTCTCCGAGGCAAGGCCTGAGGAAAGGGCTTTGCGTAGCGCGGTTCCCGACGGCCATCAGCTAGAATGGGGTTTCAATTAGCTTGGGGGGGGGGGGGGGGGGGAGTGGGGGGGGAGTAATCTGGAGCCCCACACAGGAGGAACCCACCCCGCAACGCTCACATACACAAACTAATGAAAGCCTAGATTAGCCTAGATATTAATGAAGGGTTGGCCCCTGTGACGTCCACATGAAAGGGGCAAGATGTGAGAGAAGAGAGGGATGGAGAGAAGGAAACAGACAGAGGGGGAACAAAGGAAAGAGGTGAACAGTGGGAAATACAAAAGGTATTAGAGAGAGAGAGAAGGTATTAGAGAGAGAGAGGGAGAGAGAGAGAGAGAAATGATGTATAGAAAAAGGGAGAGAGAGAGAGAGGGTATGGGAGATAGAGAGAGAGAAGGCATTAGAGAGAGAGAGAAATGATGGAGAGAAAAAGGGAGAGAGAGAGAACGAGGGAGGGAAACGAAGGGAAGACAGGGTGAGAGGTTAAAGGGACTGAGCAAAGACCTTGAAACAGAAAGAAAAGGAAATGGGATGATGGGATGAGAGAGGAGGGGAGAAAAGATAAGATGAGCCTCCGCTCCTCAAAAGAGATTAAGGATCATCTGCATTACCCCCCCCCTCCCCTCCCCTCCCCGTCAATCACTGAGAACCATCAACCCCCCCCCTCTCTCTCTTCAAACGACACCAATCTGAGTGAGTGATCTTGGCAAATTGGGCTGCCAGAGAAAAGAGGGTGCACGTTTCGTTTTGGGGGGGGGGGGGGGGGGGGGGGGGGGGGGCGCAGACAGGACAGAGATATAACAGTAATTGGCTGATACGCTAGGGAACTCCCTGCTGTAATCTTACCAAAAAGTGGCACAGAGGGGAGAATTGGGGGGGGGAGTTAGAGGATCCAAGCGTTACTTAGACACCCCCCCCCGATCACGAGACTGAACAAGACTGCAGCAACAGCAAAACGCTTTGAGGCAAATTAATTTCAAAGGCACTGCAGTCGTACAAAAACGCCTTTGTGCCCACGTCTAACATATTCAAGATGTATGTGTATATATGTTTCACAATGGTGTGGTAAATACATCCTTAATCCTGAGTGGAGAATAAAGCTTCTGAGACTTCAAAGCGGGCTTAATGTGTGACTGGACATTGCAATTCCACAGTGGGTAACTTCACTGCGAGCCTGAACTTTGTACGTCAAACAGAATGCTAATCGTGGGTTTAGTTTGAAAATATCCCTTGACCTTTGGTAGAGGTCTCGGAATTAATTTTATGCTCCACGGATATCTCATTTTATGTTTGCATGGATTTACACATTCACGGGATAATGGGAAAAAGTCCAGACATTTCTCTGTTTTATTGCCTTTCGAGAACATGGCGTCTCGCAGCAGAGCGCGTCTGGAGAAATGGCTGCTGCTTGGTTCCTTAACATTTATCACGGCCCAAAGTCCTTATCGGATTTCTTTGATGTGCTAATGGAGGAATACCACACAGACGAGAGGACGGCCATTTTGGCCCATTTGAACGACGACGAAGAGCCAAACCTTGTGTTTTAAGGAGCCTGAACAAAACGGGGAGGGACTGAGAGAAACTAATGAACTCTCGAGTTAGACCAATCTGCTGGGCTGGCAACTTCTTCCTGAACTTTATTTTTTTGAGAGAGAGAAATTTGAGAAATGGGCCAATTTACAGCTGAGGGCGATGAAACAATCTGAGAGATAGGGTAAAAACAGAGAGAGGGAACGACCAAGAGACGTTTGAGATCGACGGCGGGAGAGAGAGAGAGAGAGAGAGAGAGCGAGAGAGAGAGAGAGAGAGAGGAGGATCAGAGGTACGGAGTTAGAAAGAGACAATGAAAAGAGAGAAGAGAAAGAGGAGAGAGAGAGAGAGAGACAGGTTTCGAACAACCGCCATGACGGAAACGCTGATGAGCACGCCGTCTCCAAAAGGAATGGGGAACAGCCCGGACGGCGTTGTGTGAATTTTAAACTGTTTAAAAGTCGGGAGAGCTAGGAGCCGGGAAGGCTGGAGCGGGAGGGAGCTTCTTGATCTTCTCCAATCAGCCGCCATGACAAGAGCCGCTTGCATGTTCAACAATTGAACATCCGCCGAACAAACGCGGGAGCGGCGTCAGCACAACCACAGTCGGCTCTCTCCAAGTTTTCACCAGACGAGAAGTCAGCAGGATGGAGGGAGTTCCACCAAGTGGAGAGAACAAACGGCAGGAAAGGAAAGGAGGAGGAAAGAGAGAGCGAGAGAGAGAGAAAGAAAGAGAGTGGGAGTGAAAGAGAATATGAGAGTGTCAGAAAGAGAGAGAGAGAGAGAGAGAGAGAGAGAGAGAGAGAGATGAACAGAAGAGGTGCGTGGCCATCTGTTCCTCATTATTCCCAGTTGAAACACAGCACTGTGCCATCCCACCATTTCCCAGACGGACGCCTGTGTCTGGTATCAGCATCGCCGTTCCTTCTCCTCACTAGAACCACAGCCTGTGCAGGGTAACACAGCATCTAAACAGCCCCTTCTGCACCCATAGAAGAACCACAGCCTGTGCAGGGTAACACAGCATCTAAACAGCCCCTTCTGCACCCATAGAAGAACCACAGCCTGTGCAGGGTAACACAGCTTCTAAACAGCCCCTTCTGCACCCATAGAAGAACCACAGCCTGTGCTGGGTAACACAGCATCTACACAGCCTCTTCTGCACCCATAGAAGAACCACAGCCTGTGCTCTTTTCCACTGTGTCTAATCAGAGGTGAATGGAGACGGTGGGGGGGGGGGGGGGCGATGAATGTAGAAAACCTGGCCGAAGCGCTGCTGTGTGGAGCATAATGGGCCGTTTCCACGGCGCCGGGACCATGAGAGAATGCCGGTCTGGACATTTAAATTGTCCCTGGCCGACGCCCGGGAGAGGGGGGGGGTTATGAGACAGTTTCAGGCCCAGGGCGGTGACGGTGGACAGGCTTCTTCTCCCCACCAGAACGACGGAGACCAAGCGCTGAGGCACGCACATCTGCCACCGAGACGCCACGGAAACGCTCCGCCAAGGCGGTGGAGATGGGAGGGGGGAGGACGGGAGGGGGGTACTAGGGAGGGGGGGGGGGGGGTAGTACCATCAGACCCCCCCCTGCCCCATTTATAGGGACCAGTTACATTCTCAGGAAGGACTGTGATCAGATCCCACTGAGACGGACTAAAATTAACTCAAACGGTATTCTAATCAGGTTTCATAACCCCCCCTCCCCCCCAAAACAACCTCCAATCTGGATCCTCTCACAAAG
>CM030185.1:12580375-12585375 GCA_017639675.1 Aplochiton taeniatus | reverse complement strand
GATTTCTCATCGCGACCCGGAAAGCTAGCAGGTGGAGCGGCCCATCTGGACCCAGCTACTGCATAGGAGGGACAGCTGGTGCTGGTCGGAAAGAGAGAGAAAGAGAGAGCGGGAGAGAGAGCGGGAGAGAGAGAGAGAGAGAGAGAGAGAGAGAGAGAGAGAGAGAGAGAGAGAGAGAGAGAGAGAAAGGTCAAGTGAGGTAGAGGTAGAGAGAGAGAGAGAGAGAGAGAGAGAGACTGCTGGACTGGTTTTCAGCTCCAGACATGGATACCCTGATCCACACAAACCGCACGGCAGTCAGCTACTCTGCTGCCAGGTTCCTCTCAGCTCCCCTGAGCACTGCCGTAAAAACTCACACACACTTCCCAGCTTCTGTTTGTTGGAGATACAGGTAAACAGGAAATGTTTTCGCGCCCGTGATGCATTTATTGCAGCTGTAAACCATCCTCAGCTGTCAGCAGTCGGAGCGGAAACCACTGTAGCAGTATTTCAGCATTGCTCCATCATCCAGAATTAGCCAATAACGCACTTTGTACACCGATGTCGGAATAGGAAAACCGTTCTGTCGGGTAAGCGGTCGGCCTTAGACATTGGCCATTGCCAACTGCTGGGGTCAAGCTGAATATTTTTTTAATCACTTGTCACATTGTGCTAGGCAGAGGGTCAAACTAAAATTGTCCAGACAGCTTTTTTGGTGATATCACCAATACTGAATGAGTTTCCTAGAGCACAGTAAAAAAAAAAATCTAACATCTTTGCTACTGCTAGCTGTACATTGAAAAAGTAAGACGTGGTTGTCAGAAGCTAACTCTTAGTGGCTAAATGGAAGAGTCAATTCAAGCATTCATTTAAAACAACAATGTACCCGTGCACATGTCATGGTAGAACTGTTTTAAACGATAGCTACACCATCAAGCCAATTTGAATTCGAACAGCCTGCACCCCCAAGCTGTTGCACTGTACAAACAAAATAACAGTATGTTTAACCAAACACAACCACTGTTCCTTCTTGATCTTCTCTGGCAGGAGATGACGATCAGCATGGTTCCTATTCTGACAAGGGGGAGGGGCCCTCCGACAACCTCCCAAATGTTAATCGTGTGGGTAATTTCACACCTGATGTGTCACGCCAACTGTTGTGAGCCAAGTTACCGTCCTCTCCTTCACCATACCATTATGTCTCTCTCTCTCTCTCTCTCTCTCTCTCTCTCTCTCTCTCTCTCTCTCTCTCTCTCTCTCTCTCTCTCTCTCTCTCTCTTCTTTTCCTTTCTTTCTTTTTTTTTACAGCAGAGATCGGAGCAGCTTGAGCAGAGTGGAAGCAAACCTGTTTTGTTTTTTTTGCGCCCGGAAAACAAACCGCTACTAGCGTTCAAGACGGAGAGAAAACGTGTTGCGGTTCAACCTGAGTTCCACCGACGTATAACCCAGGCAGGTGGTCCTGGCGCCCGGCACGTTTCTACACACTATAAATTCAGCCATTATACACAGAATCGTGTAACGTTATCATTGGAAGAGTGTCTGGCGGGTCTAGTGTGGGTCCTGGAGCACGCAGCCGCCAGCCGCCTATATATAGAACATGGAGGTGGCTAGGGAGCTGGAGATTTCACAGTGGTAATTGGAGCCCTCTCCAGACTGGAGAACAATATTTGCTCTAATACGACCTATGACCTCTCTCACAGGAATACGGATCTAATGAGGGGCTGAGAAAAAAGAGGAGGAGGAGGAGGAGGAGGGGGAGGAGGAGGAGGAGGAGGAGGAGGAGGAGGAGGAGAGGAGGAGGAAACGGTAGAGCAGGCGAGATAAAAGCAGGGCCTCGCCGTGTGTTATCTCTGATAGATGATAGGTTTGATATTGCAGCGTTCCAATCGATCAATGCTGAGAGCGGGGGGCAGAAGTCGGAAGACCAACACATCACTCACTTGTCAGGGCGAAAACACTTCTCCAGGCAGGCAGAGACATGAAGCAACGCAGACGTTTTAGAAAGGAGCGCGCACACACACACACACACAAGTCTGACACACACACACACACACACACACACACACATCTGCACCCACAAATCTCCCCCATCATTTTTCACGGCCTCCTACTGTGGCAAGATGGCAACGCGATTTATCGCGTCGGGGAAAAAGGTTGGGTAAGCATTATGGCCGAATGTGGGTCCATAAACGGGATATTCCACCAGCACGAAAACCCACCAGGCGTATTACAGGCAGACTTTGTAACAACAAAACAGAAGATGGCGTCTGAACAGGGGGTTCTTAAGACGAGCGGCACGGCAACCGTTACTCAGGGAAACGGGCAGGGAGAAGGAAGAGGAGGAGGAGGAGGAGGAAGAGGAGGAGGAGGAGGAGGAGGAGGAAGAGGAGGAGGAGGAGGAGGAGGAGGAGGAAGAGGAGGAGGAGGAGGAGGAGGAGGAGGAGGAGGAGGAGGAGGAGGAAGAGGAGGAGGAGGAGGAGGAGGAGGAGGAAGAGGAGGAAGAAGAGGAGGAACAGCGAGAGGAGACAGCCGTATAAGTAGCTATGGCTTTATTAGCCGACAACAGAAGCTCACGCTATCCAAATATATAGCAAGTCTACGAGGCATGAGATCATTAGAGATGGTGGAGGATGAGACGGGGGGGGGGGGGGTCTTATTGTTGCCACAGGCCTCATTAGTGAGCTCCCTATCTCCCACTGCTTCCCTCCCTGACAGTCTCCTCCACCCGTCTGTCTGTCTGCCTGTCTGTCTACAAGTCTGTCTGCCTGTCTGTCTGTCTGTCTGTCTGTCTACATGTCTGTCTGCCTGTCTGCCTACATGTCTGTCTGTCTGTCTGTCTGTCTGCCTGTCTCCCTAGCGGAAGATCCCAGGGATCAGCACTAGCCCAGCCAGGGAGAGAGGGAGACAGAGAGAGAGAGAAAGAAATGGAGGATGTAGGCCACATTATCTTGGGGTACATAAACAAACGTCTCACATAACTATCCAGTATAACCCCCCCCCCCCCCCCCCCCCACCCCCACCTCCCCAATATAAACAGTGGCTAATCTGGTTTGGTGGGGGACAGGGTGTGGAGCGACAGCCAGCTAACAGTTGCCCTTGGAGACAGTGACGGAGGTGGGAAGGGCTACCCTCACTGGACCCTGGACGGTGCATTTCTCCTTCCTTCATGCCGGCTTTTATGGACAGCAGTAAAAGTCTTCCACCTCTCCGGCTGCCAGGCGACAGGGGTGAGGGAGAGGATGGGGAGGGGGGGCACGGGGGTGGGGGTGGGGGGGGGGGGGGTCTGGGGGGGCGGAGGCAGGGGAGGGAGAGACAAAGCAAGGAACCACAGGGGAAGGGGGAAACCCCAACAATCTATGCAGGGCTCTCTGCTGTTCCCCAGTCTCCCTTCCCTCCCTCCCTGGCCCCACATCCTCTCTGCTGTTCCCCAGTCTCCCCTCCCTCCCTCCCTCCCTCCCTCCCCCCACAGCCTTCAGTGTTGCCGTTCTCTGGGGGACGGGGGCCTATCAAACCCCCTTGGCTGTACAGCGAGGCAGCTGTAAAGCTCCGCTGGATCATGTTGTCCGTGTGGCTTTGAAGGGGGCTAGATTTCTACTCCATATGGTGACAGAGTGTGCCCATCTACAGAGAGGCCCTGCTCCGCGTAGCCCCCTGTCCCAACCAGCCAGGGCTGACCTTGGATCTGCCCCTCAGTACGAAAGACAAGGCTCGTGAAGGCAAGGTTTAAGCCTGGAATGGAGAATGGAGGCCTCAAGTTAAAGGCTTTACGAGGCCCAGCTCTGACAAAAGAAGGGACGGAATTAGCAGGATTTAAAGGGGTGGGGGGGGGTATGTGGTGGTGGTGTGGGGGGGGGGGGGGTCAGTGTGAGGCAGGCGGGTATTAGGGGCTCAAAGCGTGGCTTTCTGACGCTGGAGACACAGGCCCGGCCGGTGTGTTTGTGTCAGACCACCATCAGTCACCAGGCGGCTAGGCGGAGGAAAAGGGGGGAAAAGGCAAACACGGAGTCACAGCAAACAAAAACCACGGCAACTCAATTCACCGCCGAGGCCTTGGGACGACCGAGATGGCCTTCACAACGGTAACCCACTCGTCGTCATGGGCGTCAATAGGTTCCGTGAAAAAAAAAAGGGCACCTTTTTTAAGGGCCGGCAGAAACAGAACCGCAAAAAGCAAAACGTGTTCCTTCTACTAGATCTATATCTAGGGTCTGTCCGGAGCCAGGCTGATGATTGGAAGGCCCGGGAACCAATCCGGTGTGGAGACGTACAGGAATGTATACACGCCAGTCTCGACAGCTGAAGAGACGGTAACAATGCTTTGGGGGGGGGGGCGGGGGGGCGGGGGGGGGGGGTCGACCATAACCAGCTGACCGAGGATAAACAGACGTGTCTCCAGTGCCAGTAGACGTTCCTCCCCTCAGCCCCCCTTCCATTACCCTTCACAGAGCCAGGCGCCGGCGTTAGCACCACCTTTACAGCACGCACAGCACAGCAGATTAGCCGCTAAGCCCGGTGGCCAAACGGATGACTTTTCCACTTCACAGCGCAGGGAAAGAAAAACGTTTTACTTCCATTGAAGTGGACCTGAATCTGCCCTCCGGAGTCACCCGGTGGCAGGTACCTCCTGGACCCTCGGGGCAGTGGACCCCACCCTTGTAACAACAACCTCCATAAACCCAGATGTGGACCCAGTGACGCCAGTCCAACAACAGAGAGAGAGGGTGGGAGAGAGAGAGACAGAGAGAGAGAGAGAGAGAGAGAGAGAGAGAGAGAGAGAGAGAGAGAGAGAGAGAGAGAGAGAGAGAGAGAGAGAGAGATGGGGGGGGGGGTGATACAGGAAAGCTGCCAACAGCATGTGGAAGGAACGAGGTCTCAGAGGCTTAGGAGAAAAACATTACAAATGTAGCCGGCAAATTCTACACATAAATCAATCTTTTCCATTTACCAGTGGCCATTCAGAATATCCATCTTCCTTCTCTCACTCACACACACACACACACACACACACTCTCACACACAGT
>CM030185.1:12572875-12575375 GCA_017639675.1 Aplochiton taeniatus | reverse complement strand
TTTTTTTTTCTTCTTCTTCTTAGGATGCCTTCAGGTTCAGCAGATTGTCTGCTGTGTGACTGGGAATTACATTCCAGCAGTGAGTAGAGGCTTTTATTCCTCAGAGGGGGGTCTCGTTGGAGGAATCTGGCAGAGATGGCGCACAGCTGTTAAAATGATTCAGGGCACGCATCGGGCCTTTATTTTCCGTTAATAATTCTATAATAAGAATCCTCGCTTTTGATTGTATCCTTTCATCATCGGTAAATTATTCAGGATGAAAACGACTCATTAATTGCGATTCCTATTACACGATTTTGTACAAACCACTGATGAAAGCGATTGTGGGCAATGAGATACAGGCCGATGTTAATTGACGCCATATACACCTATGGCAGGCCTTGAGAGTGTCGGATGTCAGAACTTAACCGATCTAGCAGCCATAGCCTGAGGGTAATAAGCGCAATAGCCTGCCAGGTCACTTAGTTTCATTCAGTCCAGGGTCAGGAAATAAGAAATAGCTGGAGATCAGAAAGAAAGATAGCTTTGATTAAAGTATCTTATAGAGTTGCGTGGGAATTTTTTTTGTTGTTGCGAATCACACCTATGGAAAAGTGAGACGATGGTTTCTGTTAGAAAAGTGCCCCCTGGTGGCGAAGAGCACTATCAGCGCACCAAACTGGCAGGGCTTTGTAGCGCTCGTCGTGCAGGGCTATTTTTTCCATGTGGTAATACTTTAAGGTTATAAAAAGCAAAGAAGTACAATGAGACCCAAGTTCAGGCTATGGTTCGACCGAAAAAGAAAATAAATCCGACCGTGGATGGAAACACACAAAATGGATTGCAATAGCAAATACATCTTTTTATGACTTTTCGTGTAAAAAGAAAGAATGTTCAAATATGGGAAGCCTTTAGTGCACGTTGCCATTCTTTGAAATACAATGGTGCAAAGTAAAGCCCTTTTCAGGTGGCTTATCATTGTCACAGTTGAGTAAACATTTTAGCCCACATCGTCTGATTCATGCAATGTAGGAACATGTCAGCAAATGCCCAAGGGTAAACAGTGCTTAATACGGTGGATTATTATTTACACTATGCGAAAATAGCATATCTGTCATCACTAACAGATACAGATTCTACCTAGAATGAGTTAGTTACTGACAGATTTGCCTTCCTTTTTTTCCACGACCTTTCCTTATGGAATATCCAGCACTCTGGAAGTCTTCCAAGAATATCATATTCTATTCCTAGCAGGCTAACATTTGAGGGAATTAAAACTTTTAAAATATTTTTTTTTGTACTGTAATAATGTTATAATGATGCAACCGGTGACGCTATTTCAATAAAACATATCCATCCATCCACGACATCATATAACCCAATCGACCCCTTGTCAACTTGTAAATGTGAGGGATGTTAGCCTCTAAATAACATTTTAAATAAATCATTTTCACTCACCTTCTTCCGGGGCTGCCATTTCATCATATTTGTAAACCAAAAATGAACAGCATCAAGATATTATACAAGAAAGGAGTTGAGATTCAAGGGAATTCCAAGAGCAAGTCATGCTGCCTCTTGACTTCCCTCAATTTTGCAGCATATTTTCTCCAAGAAGCGGCGCATGATGCTATGCGATGAACGACTCTACGTCAACTCAGGGAGAATTGGCACAAGGACGCAACAGCACAGCTTAATCCAAAAACTCGATTGGGAAATTATTCGTAGATGAACGTATACTACATGCGAAACGGCAGCTAATAAACAGTTAATACTGTTTTGATTAAATAGCTCATCGTGCGTAAATCCAAACTACAAGTCCGTTGAGAGCCACCCCTCCTCTCCCCTTCAAGCCGCAGGATCGGTCGCAGTGCTGTAACGGGATTTATTTTCTAGGACCGATCCAGTTGCGCTGTCTGCGGACTTGGTAATAAGCAAATTAATTTCCCAACTTTCTGTTAACATCGACGTCGTCATTAGTCCAAAACAAGTCCAGATGTCACATTCCTGTGCCAGGCTTTCGCCCCCAAAAAACTCGCTGGCGAAACTAATGCCCAAATAAAAACGATATGCATTTCAATACTGTCGTCAAGTTATTTTCCCAGAGCTGCTGGAGCCGTGTAAACTGTCCAAGAAAAGTGTTTGCTAAACATAATTTCCCGTTGAAAGAGCGACATGGAGAGTCGAAGGAACGGTTAAAGGTGGGGGGAACAGCAAAAAAAATCCCTGGAATTTCTGTGCGAGGAGCTGGAAGGAAATCCTCCAACAGCAACAAACTGGACTACAGCGCTCTAATGACTTCCTATCCTGCTCTTTCGAGATCGAGAATTGCAGGGGAACGGAGCAGTTGCTCAGGAATGAGCTTGTGGGGTCATAGTGCCGTAGGATTCATAGCGTGCGCCTCTCTGATAAATGCGATGCCCGCGGAACACTTCAACCAACCATGGCGCATTCCATATCCTTTATTTTGACAATAATATTAAGCTTGAACACTTTAACCAAGGATGGTGCATTGTTATATCCT
>CM030185.1:12555375-12560375 GCA_017639675.1 Aplochiton taeniatus | reverse complement strand
ATCAAAGAGCGGATCAGCCCCGTGTTTACGAAGGCTAGGATTTACACCTCCATGAGCGCCCGCGAAAAGACTCATTAACACAGCGGCCGAGTTGAAACCAAAAGGTACGCTGAAAACAAGGTGTGATCGGCGCCACGGCTCAGTGGTGTGACAGCCCTTTGGAGAGAGGGCTCCGGAAAGACTCGGAAGAGAGTCGAAGTGCCGGATAAGGTGTGGGAGCGCTGCTAGGGATATGACAGGATCAAGACTTCGAACAGAGAAAAAGAAAAAGGAACGTTTGCAATTTTTCTTTTTTATTCTTTAAAAACTTTTTTAAACTTCAGCGTACTAAATTCTGTTTCTGACCTTTTTTGGCAAGGTTTAAAAATAAAGAGGGGTGGGGGGCATTTTGGACGTGGTATGAGGGCGAGGGAATAGAACTGCCTGAGAATCAAACCTCTCCGACATCAAAACCCAGATCCTGTCACCTCTGTGTAATCCAAGCCTTTTGGTTTGTCATGTATCACCAGACCTTTGAATTCCTCTCTCTCTCTCTCTCTCTCTCTCCCTCTCTCTCTCTTTCTCTCTCTCTCTCTCTCTCTCTCCCTAGCTGTTAGCTATACCCACTGAAGCAGAAAGGCCGGCCTCTGAGAAGGGGGTTTCTGACTGCAGCGTGACTCGGGACGGGGGACGAGTGTGAAGGCCCTGGTGTACGAGGGCCGCATCGGGGGGGATGCAGAGAGTCCTGTGTTGTTTCTCACGCTCTGGGGGGGGGGGGGGGGTCTCACTTACAAGCTTGGTCACAAACTGGCTGGATTGATGGCATGCTGGCTGGCTGGCTGGCTAGCTGGCTGGATGGCGTACTGACTGACTGGCTGACTGGCTGGCTGGCTGGCTGGATGGCTGGCTGGATGGCTGGCTGGCTGGCTGGCTGGATGCCTGGCTGGATGGCTGGCTGGATGGCGTACTGATTGCCTGGCTGGATGGCTGGATGGCGTGCTGGCTGACTGGCTGGCTGACTGGATGGCTGGCTGCCCGAGCACTGAATCCAAGCCGGGATCACAACATTCCTCAGAGCCTGGCTAGATGGCTAGCTGGCTGCTTAGGACATGTGACCACACCTCCGGATTACACACATCAAAGCCAGCTGAGAGTTATGGAAGAAAGAAGAAAGAGTGAGAAAAAGAGGAAGGAGGTGGACCAACAAGATGGCTGTGTGTGTGTGTGTGTGTGTGTGTGTGTGTGTGTGTGTGGTTTGTGTTTGTGTATGTGGTGTTAGTTTGGTGATGCATTGTAAATTAATACGGTGTAAAAAAAATAAAAAAAAGTTCACGGCCGTCTTTTCCCCCCTTCCTTATCTCGGTGTTACTGCGGCAGGTGTGTGTTACTGCGGAAGGTGTGTGTTGCAGTGGGAGGTGTGTGTTGCAGTGGGAGGTGTGTGTTGCGGTGGGAGTAGCCGTAGGTGTTTGCGAACTTCCCATGCAGATCCGGCCTTTCTGTTGTTCCTTAAAATGGGATCAGCGTCCACTGAGCTCTGAGGCCCTATCAGCCCATCCAGATGGTGTGGAGAGCGGCTTTGACGGTCCAGGACAAGCTCTCCAGCTGCTCTGCCACCTCCAAATCTCTCTGACCTAAATCTGCTTCTGCCATGCAGCCAAGAGCACTGAGGAGAGGACACCTCCAAGTCTCACATTTGCATACGGACGGTCGGTCGGTCGCAAGGTAGGTAGGTAAGAAGGTAGGTAGGTAGGTATGTAGGTAAAAAGGTAGGTAGGTAGGTAGGTAGGTAGGTAGGTAGGTAGGTAGGTAGGTAGGTAGGTAGGTAGGTAGGTAGGTAGGTAAGAAGGTAGGTAGGTAGATAAGAAGGTAGGTAGGTAGGTAGGTAGGTAGGTAGGTAGGTAGGTAGGTAGGTAGGTAGGTAGGTAGGTAGGTAGGTAGGTAGGTAGGTAGGTAGGTAGGTAGTAGGAATGCCATTTCCCCTGGCTCATCATGGCCACAAATGAGAACACAGCCGTGCCCTTTGGGTGATGGTGCCTATCTAAGCAATGCAATCAAAATGAATTGCACTAAATGCATCAAGTATTATCAATAAATCTGCATAACTGTGTATGAATAATGCATACATATAGTTTCATCAATAGGAATCTAACAGGGCAGATGTGAAATACCAGTTGAACTGATCTTCTGGCTTGAAAACATAAGCATTTATCAATATAGCAATCTCTGAAGGGCCTGTAGAGTGTGCTTACAAAATCTTTTGCACGCATAATTTATATTTGTACCTAATATTTCTAATAAACGCCATGTGAGGACTCAAAGATATGTAATACGATATTGTCGTTGCAGTCTTGCGTAATGTCACAGTTACAGTATTTGCATCATTAGGCGAGGTGCACATGCATTGAACATTTTTTTGGGAAGAATATAGAAAAGGAACAAGCCTCTAGCTGGGAAGTGTTCATATTCAGTGTTATGTCACTGTACATATAGCAAACACTAATGACCCAGGCAAGGAGGCTGTGGTGTGTGTGTGTGTGTGTGTGTGTGTGTGTGTGTGTGTGTGTGTGTGTGTGTGTGTGTGTGTGTGTCTGTGTGTGTCTGTGTGTGTCTGTGAGCGTGTGTCCGTATATATGTTTGTGAATGCATGTGTATATGTGTGTGTGTGTGTGTGTGTGCGTGTCTGTTTGTGTGCGCGTGTCTGTGTGTGTGTCTGTATGCGTGTGTCTGTGTATATCTTTGTGTATGCATGTGTTCGTGTGTGTGTGTGTGTGTCTGTATGTGTGTGTGTGTGTGTGTGTGTGAGTATGCGTGTGTGAATATGTGTGTGTGTGTGTGTGTGAATATGTGTGTATGTGTGTGTGTGTGTGTGTGTAAGTGTAAGTGTGTGTGTGTGTGTGTGTGTGTGTGTGTGTGTCTGTCTGTCACCGTGCATCATGGATGGTCCGTCCCACTAGTTTCTGCCATCTGACTAACTCAGGCCTGGCTGGCAGCCCGGGACGAGGGAGAGAGAGCAGATGCCGTCCCAAACAAACCCGGCCTCCTCTGCTAGGCCAGACTCAGACCCAGCGTGAGGGGAAGTCCTCGCGTCTGAGCTCCCCCAAAAACAGCCAGCGGAGAGAGGGGGAAGCCCCTCGTCTGGCTCCGGTAGGTCAAAGAAGGAAGAGACGGCTACCTAGGTCACCCTGGTGGTGGCCAAATAAGGATTTTCTTGTCTGGTGTCCTTCCCTTCCTCCTCCTTCTCCTCTTGGGGGGAGGGAGGGGGAGACAGAGGGGGGAGAGAGGGGGAGACAGAGGGGGGAGAGAGGGGGAGACAGAGGGGGGAGGGAGGGAGAGACAGTGGGGGGAGAGAGGGGGAGACAGAGGGGGGAGAGAGGGGGAGACAGAGGGGGGAGAGAGGGGGAGACAGTGGGGGGAGAGAGGGAGAGACAGAGGGGAGTGAGAGGGGGAAACAGAGGGGGGAGAGAGGGGGAGACATGCGGTATGTCGCCCAGAGAGCCACGAGCCGGTATCTCTGAGCATTATTAGTGAAGTAGCAGCTGAACTTCAAAGCTCTGTTTTCAGCCAGGCTGGGAAGGTGGAGGAGGTCGGAATGGAACCGCAGGTTGTTGTGAACGCAAGGCACCAGACTTACACAGTGAAGGGAGGCTTTTCACTTCTTCTTTACAGTGTAGAGGTACTATTACAACTCGGATATTTCATTGGTGTGTGTGTGGGTGTGTGTATGTGTGTGAGAGAGAGGGGGGGGGGGGGCAGACAGAGAGAGAGGGAGATAGATACAGAGAGAGCGAAAGAGATACAAAGAGAGAGAGAGAGAGAGATACAGAGAGAGAGAGATACAAAGAGACAGAGAGAGAGAGAGATACCGAGAGAGAGAGATACAAAGAGAGAGAGAGAGAGAGCGGCCGTGACATACTGGTGGTAGGCAGACAGAAAAACACGTGACCGAGTGGGAAACAATCTGAACATTTGACGGAGATAAGTAGTGCCGTTTTCCCCGGTACGAGATTTCCTAATAAAAACCCGAGCGTTCCCTTCGAAAAGCGAGAGCAGATTGCGAGCGCTGGCCAGAAATCTTGGTGTGTCATTCTTTCCACTCAAGCGATTCTGGTCCAGCACTAGGTAATGATACGGTGCTGTGCCAGCTTCTATACCTCCCCCTCAAAATGGTAGAGACAGCTTTTGTTTAAAAAAAGGGGGGGGGGGGGGGCTAAGAAGAAGTACGCCACCTTGGCAGGCAAAAACCCTGTTAACACCTGCCTCCACAGTCGTAAGAAGGCACTACCGAGCTGAGCAAAGACCCCTTCCGTCGACGACAGCCCCAGTGTGAATTAAGAGAAGGCGGAGTGTGGGTTCTCGACCGCTTCGTCGATAGCCACCATTATGCGGCCCTCGCTGCCGGTGTGGTCGCCCTCGACGACGGGGACGGTGGACGGAGGCAGGGCCCGGGAGGGTGAAGGGCGCGAGGGGGCCTTTCAGAAGAGAAGGGGCCCTGGGGGGAGGAACAGAGCCGCAGGGGGAGTTCAGACCCAGAGAGAGAGAGAGAGAGAGAGAGAGAGAGAGAGAGAGAGAGAGAGAGAGAGAGAGAGGGAGAGAGAGAAAGAGGGAGGGAGGGAGGGAGGGAGGGAGGGAGGGAGGGAGGGAGGGAGGAAGGGAGGGAGGGAGGGAGGGAGGGAGGGAGGGAGGGAGGGAGGGGGGCATCGCTGCTGGAACTATCCTATTGATGTGTTTGACAGCGGCATCTGGGCTGCTATTGATTGGTTATTGACTGATAAAACGCCCACTTTGCTAAAGGCTGCACACAAAGCACTGTGGGTAATTGCACACACATGCAAAAAAAAAAAAACATATATAGAGTACGCTTTGTAACCCTGAATGAATACAATACACTCACAGTGTTCTAATGTGGAAGACGAGTTTGTTTCTTTTGTGTGTTATGACTATGGAAAGAAGAGTCAGGAAACCAGAAAAGCAGCTCAAATAGAAATATTTCGATGATAAAGAAAATGTGTGTGTGTGTGTGT
>CM030185.1:12547875-12550375 GCA_017639675.1 Aplochiton taeniatus | reverse complement strand
TGGTTATATAATGATATAGAAGTATATTCATAGAAAGTGGTTATATAATGATATAGGAGTATATTCATAGAAAGTGGTTATATAATGATATAGGAGTATATTCATAGAAAGTGGTTATATAATGACATAGGAGTATATTAATAGAAAGTGGTTATATAATGACATAGGAGTATATTAATAGAAAGTGGTTATATAATGATATAGGAGTATATTAATAGAGTGTGTTGATATATATTGATATAGGAGTATATTAATAGAGTTAGGTTATATAATGATGGGGGGGCGGGTTGATGGCTCCTGGCGTCTGGCGGACCAGGTGTGAAGAACAGCGCCTTCCGGCCGGAGCCGAGCAGGGTCACAGCGCGTAGAAAGGGGTCGCCTCCATGGCAACCCTCCACTTTGTCCTGGTCAGGGACCCGTAGAACGTCCACAGCCCGCCCGCCTCATCGCTCTCCATTTTCCTCCAGCAAGGAGCGAGGGTGTCTGAAGAAATACATGGATCTCTACGACCCCCCCCCACACACACACACACACACACACCCAGCAGACAGTGAGTGATTGGTGGCTATAGGAGGAGCATATGAATGATGGAGTGGAGCTGAATGAGCTGGCGTGCTGTTTGATTGTCCGTGTATGATCGTGTGGGTGTGTGTGTGTGTGTGTGTGGGTGGGTGTCTGTTTGTGTGTGTGCGTGGGAGTGTAAGTGTGTGTGTGTGTGTGTGTGTGTGTGTGTGTGTGTGTGTGCGTGTGTAAGTGGGAGTGTACATGCGTGCTTGCACGTGGATGGATGTGCTCGCCAACAAAAAGAGCGAGAGATGGAGAGAACATTAACGTTCAGTATACACACCATTGAGTGACGAAGTGGTTGTCGTGGGCCGCATAACGCCCTCAGTGTGTGTGTGTGTGTGTGTGTGTAAGGTGTGTGTGTGTGTGTGTGTGTAAGGTGTGTGTGTGGGTGTGTGTGTGTGTAGGGTGTGTAGTGTGGGAGTACTAATATGACGGCGTGTGTTTTAGCTTCCACTCAGGGTGTGAATGTTTCCCACGACTCTCCCCATACGTAAGCGCTTTAGGCGGGTGGTGCTAATGAAATGTATATTGGCTGCGGGAGTCGGGGACGTGTGTGTGTGTGTGTGTGTGTGTGTGTGTGTGTGTAGTGTGGGAGTCGGGGACGTGAAGTGGAGCCATGGAGAGTGGCGCTCGGCTCAGCTTGACTAGTACCACTTTCAGACCCTTTAATGGTGGAGAGGGGCCAGGGAGCAGGGGGGTGGGGTGGGGGGGTGGGGGGGGGGTGAGGGGAGCGCTTGTCACGTTGCGGCTGGCGGCTCTCGTCAAAGCGTGCAGCTCCCCCTTCTCGCTCCCGACAGCCGGTACCTACAGAGCCTGACGATGAGGAAGGTGATGATGATGACGACAATGGTGAAGATGATGTATCCCACCACGGCTTGACAGACACCGCTCGCCCTGCGTTCCAGTGTCCGCCCGTCTTACACACTAACACACACACACACACACACACACACACACACACACACACACACACACACACACACACACACACACACACACACACACAGTGCAAACAATCCCATCCGACGTGGTCCTAACAACGGGAGTCATGTTGCAGTCGTGTTCATGGTTGACATTAACGGCCACCGCAAGTGGATGGTTAAGATCGTCAAGCTCACAGTACACCACACTGAACAACCGGCGTCGGGATAAACAGCGGCTGGCTCCCGTTCAGACGGTCTGCCCCCTACGTGTCTCTGACCCAATGCGGCTTTAACTAGCACTCAGCCACCGATGGAACCGGGAACTTCATTAGGGCTGGAAACAATTAGACGGAGCACCGTATGTAATAGTCATCCAGCAGCACTGTCAATAGGCTGGAAATGGAAACTCAGCTCTAATCACTAATGAGAAAAGTGTGGAAGGGCCAGAGGGAGGGAGGGAGGGAGGGAGGGAGTCTTCAGGGAGCAGGAGGTAATACGGAGGAGAAAGAGAGAGAGAGAGAGAGAGAGAGAGAGAGAGAGAGAGAGAAAGAAAGGGCCCTATCCTCTTACATTCAGTCTTCTACTCTGTCCTTCTAGAAGGTTCCAGCTCCTCACATGGACGTGGGACGGCGATCCTAATCGGGCTCACCAGCCAGAGTGTCGTCCATGCCTCTGGACTCGCCGAGATAAGAGACCACTCTCACTGCCCTCTCGGCCGTTGACCCAGGAGCCCCGGGGTGGGGGCCCCGCCGATAATCATTGGGATTCCTGATTATCAAGCCGGCGGGTCGGCGGCGACAAAAGCCAGCTTCTCCGAGCCCCCAGACCCCCGGAGGGCCCCCGGGAAAAACACAAAGGAACCAGAGGAAGAAGGCAGCGTTGACAAAGGCTTTCCTTTTGTGGCTAATGCATTGTGTTCCTAAGAATTCCTCTGTGGGTCTGTTTTAATGACAGCCTAAACTACAACACACACACACACACACACACACACACACACACACACAGAGACA
>CM030185.1:12532875-12542875 GCA_017639675.1 Aplochiton taeniatus | reverse complement strand
GTTTCCTCCTCTGTCCTCACACACGGCGTCCGTCTGCGGGCCCCCTTAGAGACCCCCCCCCACCACCACCACCACCCGCCCCGCCATCACGGGCCCGCAGGCCGGGCCTGCCGGCACGGGGAGAGAGGAGACTAACACCGACTGGTGTTTATTAGAGGACGACATGGCTCCAGGGGGTGCCTGAGGCGCTGCAGTGAGAGGGAGAGGGAGTGGGCCTTACCTGGAGGGTGGGCGGGGGGGGGGGGGCGGGGGGTGGAATCCTCGACTCAGCCAAAAGAGAAAGTGATAGGCCGTTGATTACAGGAGCATCTCCTCTCCTTTCTCCATCCCCCCCCCCCCCCCCCCCACCGCTCCCCGCCCCCCTCTATCGCTCCGTGAAGACTTTGTACAGGAAGGTAATTACAGGGAGTACAGGGTGCTGGGACCTGTCTGGCCTGGTGAAGCTGATGACCAGGGAGGGGGGTCAACGTCTGCAACTGGAACATTTACACGCTGCCCCTTCCTCCTCCTCCTGCTCCTCCTCCTCCTCTTCCTCCTCCTCCTCTTCCTCCTCCTCCTCCTCCTCCTGCTCCTCCTCCTCCTTCTTCTGCTCCTCCTCCTCCGTCAGGGGTAGCGGGAGTGTGTGTGTGTGTGTGTGGGGGGGGGGGGGGGTTGTTCCACCGTGGTTGTCGATTGAAAGGACAGTGGCCGTTCTGGATTCTGTGTAGCCATCTTGTGAGAGAGTCATACCTTGTTGTCACTACTTTTTTCTTTTCATTGAACACTACTGATTTAGTGTACAGATGTAGAATTAAAAGAGCTCTCCACTCACTGCGTGCAATGCACCGTGTCATGTCTATGTGTGTCAACGTCTACGTCGTGCCATCATGTATCTAACCAAAGAAAGCACTGCGGTGCCCGCAGTCCAAAAGCTTCCATAGGAACGCCGCACAGAAACTATACGCTGAGAGAACGTGCTACTATACAGCCCCAAACTGTGGCGGTGAGCGGGCCAATCTCAGATGGCCGGAGGCCTCTGTCAAGACCTCCAAGGTCCATGTCCATACAGCCAAGGCAGGCACCCCCACACTGCCCCCCCCCCCCCCTGCGAGCCTGTAGGAGAGCTGGCTACCGGGGAGCGAGGTGGCGGTGCACAGGGTCAGACCGACACCTGTGCTGTGAATAATGCATGACCTTGTAAAAAGGGCCTTTGTAAAAAGAGAGGCCGTCCAGGGAGCTGCCAGACTGAAAATGCCGCAAATGCTGGGGAGAGGTCCTAATTAGCGCGACCCCCAAGCGAGGCTGTAACTTCCGTTGTGCCGACCTCGTACACACACAGACACACACACACACACACACACACACACACACACACACACGGCATGTTTACAGCACTCATACACACGCATGTACACAGACAACAACCCAACCACTGAGACACACAGAGGCACACACACACACACACACACACACACTTTGGGCATGTTTACAGCACTCATACACACGCATGTACAAAGACAGCAACCCGAACATGAAAACACACCAAGGCACCCACCAGCCAGTGAGCCTTCTCCCACACAACACAATGGTATGAAATATGAATGGCTCCGCGCGTTCTGTACATTGGGCTGGGGACTTCGCGCCAGAATTACATTAACATTTGATGCATCGCACAACAGAGCGGCAGATAAGCCGCGTACAATCCAAAACACCACGGATAAATAACACCTAAAGCGCACACGTGTGACCACTCAGACTACGGCGGAGACCCAGACATGCTATCTGTACAGGCAGTAAGAACACACTCTCACGTACATAATACACGCCACTGTCCTGCCTAGACGGATTGAAGCCCGCCCTCGCGGTACAGGACCGCCGCGTTAAATTGAGTCGGCTATTATTCTCCTGCCTCGGGTGTCTACTCCCCCCGACCCCAGCTCGCACGGCGGAATCATTTGAACACGCCAGGTAAAGTAGCTCTGACAGTTTGATGGTGGGTCGCAAACTTGTCCCGCCTGATGGGTACACTACGCCCGCACGCTGCGAATATTAATGGCCGCGCGTGTTAGAGTGTTCCAGTCACGCTCCCCCCAAGGAGAGGTAGGGTGTCCCGCTGAAAATAATAATCATAGTCCACACCTGGAAAAGAAAGACAGAGAAAATGAGGGAGAGAGAGAGAGAGAGAGAGAGAGAGAGAGAGAGAGAGAGAGAGAGAGAGAGAGAGAGCATCGCGCGTATGCAGAACAGTCAACATCATGTCTAGAGTAAACAAGGGGGGGGGGGGGGGGGGCCATCATCTTGCGTCTGTCTCTCGCCGCTCCGCCAGAGGAGTTTAACTAACGCTAGCGTCTCCTCCCTCCGACGTGGGACCGCACACCTCAGGGTCCGGGGTCCAACCGTCTGCCATCTGTACCAGGCCATGGATGGCAATAAGAAGAGTGGGATGTCTCCCCCTCTCTCCACAGACAGTGACGTTTAACTCTGGAGTAAACCCCCCCCCCCAACAACCCCCTTCCCCGCCCGCCATCGTCCATTCCAGCCGGGGGAGGAAGTGTCTCTGCTGTGATTGACAGGAACACGGCGTAGGGACTTTGTAATCCCCACCTAGTTCTCCCCTGGGTACCTGAGGGATTAATGGAATATGAGCCAGTGTGAAGGGTACGCGCACACACACACACACACACACACACACACATTCACATGCAGATGTAAAAATGCACACGCCCAGACAAATGCATGCACACACATAGAGTGCATATTAACACATATTAACACATAAACACACCCGCACAAAAAAACATGCACGCACTGAGACAAAGGCACACACAATCGCCCCTACACACACACACACACACACACACACATGTACAACATGAGGACACACACACGTACAAGATGAGGACACACACACGCACACACACGTACAAGATGAGGAAACACACACGTACTAGATGAGGACGCACACACACACACACACACACACACATTCTCCGTGCCGGGCCATCCACACCCCTCATGGCCTGCCCTGACCTTCCACCTTCCCCACAGAGGATCCGTCTCTTTATTAGTCTGCCACGTCCAATGAAACTCTCTCTGTCTCTGAGAGAAGGAAAAGCAGCAGCCACCCCTTCCCTTTCCCGCCTGATAAGAGAACCAGAGAAGATACAGAGCCAATGGCCGACACACCTCACGCTGTAAGGAACACACAATGGCACCTTACCAATATATCCTGCACTCTGAACCAATGCGCGTGTTATGTCCAAGTTCATAGTGTGTGCAAGGAGTTGTGCGTTATATTCCTTGGGGCCGTGTACAAATGCACAGCCTGTGTGCGTGCGCGTGCGCGTGCGTGCGCGTGCGTGTGCGTGTGTGTGTGCGTGTATGCTATACACACACCACCCTAGTCAGTGGTCTGGAATGCCGCTAAATGTATGTGTGAGTATGTGTGTGTGTGTGTGTGTGTGCGTGTATGTGTGTGTGTGTGTGCGTGCGTGCGTGCGTGCGTGTGTGTGTGTGCGTGGTTACAGTGTAGCTGCACGTTTTGGAGCAGGGGGCAGCACTCTCGGCCTCCATCAGACACTACATCAGAGAGCCCTGGGAGAGAGAGAGAGAGAGAGAGAGAGAGAGAGAGAGAGAGAGAAAGAGAGAGAGAGAGAGGGAGAGAGAGAGAGAGAGAGAGAGAGAGAGAGAGAAAGAGAGCAGCTCGTTGATGTTGTTAGTCCCTGTTGCTGCTGTTCTGGCCCAGTTAACTCCAAAGCACTCAAACAGTCTGTAATAGTCCACTTGAACCACAGCCTTGGCCTTCGCGGCTGTCACGCCTGAGTGGCTTTGCTTTTGACACCCCACACGCATGCACGTCACAGCAAGACACCCCACACCCACGCACACACACACACACACACACATGCACGCACACACACACACACGCACACACACACACACAGAGACGGATGATGTCCTGCTCGTCATTACCGAGGCCCGTTCCGTGGAGCGAGATCAACGGGTTGAGTGCGACGTCCATAATGGCCAGTGGATAAAGATGAGAGACGGCAGAGCAATCTCAGTCCCGGTGAATTGTGTTTCATCTTTCATCCGCACAGGGTCGAACCGCGGGCCTGGAGGGAGGACGGCATGCAGAGACCCCCCCCCCCCATTGCCCCCCTCCCCCGCTGTTATCAGAACCCTTTAACTGTGCAGCGTGGACATTCTCCCCCACACCACGGCGTTACAGCCGATTCCATTCAACAGTTTAGCGGAAGGGGGATTCCTTTCATGCAAACCGTGGACTTAAACCGACAAGGAGACCTTCCTAAAATCGGCACAGACTATGCTGCTCCTTCTTACATGTTGAAGAGGGACTTATCCTCAACAAGATATGGACTTAGACATTATTAGACGCAAGCCCTAAATAGGATTTATCTAGATTTATCCCTGACGGTTGATGTAAGAACGCGCTGAAGACAAAATCCACTTTGGGATATCCTCGACCCTGGTCTGCATAATGATAATCCCAATATGCTTAGATTGAAGAGGTCTAGATTATTGGTACAGCAGGTCTTTTATATCCTCAGTCGACAGATGATTATAGTAAATACATATGAATAAGTCTATAGGGCTTCCTTCTAACGAAGTACTATTCCAAGTGTATTCTGCCTATAGCGATGGCAGCTACAGGCTTATTAAAAGGACCAAGACAGGCACATGAAAGAAGGAGTGCCTCCCTTGCTGCCATGTCTTAATGAATCATCAGTGACTCGAACACAGGCTTGGTTAACGTGCAAGCCGGCTACGTGTAACTGCTGGCGAGGGAGAGAGAGAGAGAGAGAGAGAGAGAGAGAGAGAGAGAGAGAGAGAGAGAGAGAGAGAGAGAGAGAGGCGTTGCCTGAAACACTGCGCCACTTTCAAAGCCATTTGCGAGCAGTACAGTGTCATTGTGATACCCGATTGTGTTATTATGTTATCAGTAAGACTCGATCATATATTGAAATCTCTACGTTTTATTCTTCTTCTACCCTAGATATAACAGTAACTTTACCTTGGTCATTAACGATGTCACCCTGATTCTATACATAATAGCAAGCTCACTGTCTTCACAACCCCAGTGCTTACGAGGCCGGCGTCCGCATGACCCCCTGCTGCACCAGGCAATCACATCGCGTTTTCCGCGAAAATGCATTCCTAGTTTACAACTAGCGGTCGCGATAGCATTACCGAGAAACGGCAAAGAATCTCAAGTGAGGCTGCGCTGCGGTTCGTTTCAGTCCTCAGTGAAAATACCAAGCTTTCGTTGATGTGTGACACTGGCCCCTTCAGTACACTGGTATTTATGTACGTCATTAAAATAAGCGAAGTGGCATACAGTTGACACCACACTATATTCCCTCCCATCTACCCGCTTTGTTTATTTATGGCCCGACAGTGTCACGAGTCCGCAGGGATTTATTGCCCTGAGTGCTGCTGCGCATGGCCATTTGAGCAGCCCCTTTAATTGCGCTTCAGGATAAGATCAGGGAGCCCAAGGACTCCGGAGGAATCGAGATATTTCATGTTGTCTAAAGGCAAGGTAACTGATAGGCGAGAATTCATATGACCTTACTGGTATGAAGGCGCACACACGTAATATACATTGAGACAGGTGCTCACACAGCACAGCATAAACAGTTGTTGCGAAACCAAATACAGTGATGTTGACGTCGCACTACAACCGATGGAATTTGTGGAGTGCGTACCAACAGCCACCGAGTTCTATATTTTGGTCCAAACTGGTAAATATGCATTTTTAGTACCAGCCCAGCACAATCCCCCCGTGGCGTGAATGAATGGGGCCCCGCCCTAAGTGTTGCTTGGGGAATTGAAGGTTGTGGTACTGCTGATGCAAATACGCAATTATGAGAAGTACACGCAGTACTGTCTGTAGATAAAAACGAATGAAGACTGCATCATAAATAAACATGGCAAAGCTCAGGGTAAACGACTAATTTATTCCATTTAGGAGACTCAATGAAAACTGTGGAAGCAATCAAAAGCATTCGGATATGCAGTGTATTTATATTTCATTATGCTGCCAAGCCACTGCGTGCACACGGGTAAACAAGTTTGGGACAGCCTGCAACATAAAATGCTGCTAATATGCGATTATAACTTTCCGGTGGCTTATCCGCGTAAATAGACACAAATTACCTGTTTAAACATGTCCGATTTCAAATTTCAATGATTGAACTTAGGTATTATTCAAGTTGAGTGTACTGTATGCAAACAAACTTTGTTTACAGGTATAGTATACACACTCAAGTAATATGAATAATATGAATATGAATATACACGCACGCGCACGCGCAAACACGCACGCGCACACGCGCTCTCTCTCTCTCACACACACACACACACACACACACACAGGCATTCGTCCTGCTTATGTTTATCTATTCACTTTTTAGGCAGCTCTATCATTTACTGTACATTTTCATATAAAGTTTATTGCCTTGCATACAAAATACATGTTTTGTCATTGCTGTGTATATGGGCAGGTGCGCATAAGGGCATAGGACTAATTCCATGGCTGTCCCAGAGAATTGTACCAAAAATAGAAAAATACTCCAGTTCCGTGTTCAAACATTCCGGCAACCACAGAGACCACGGCTGTGGAACGAGGTCACTTCCGAGCTTTGTTGGCAAACTTCCCGAAACCCTTTCCAATCTCGCCTGGTTTGATTAGAGTTTGTCCAGCTACTTGAACACTGTAAAGGTTCAGCCACGATGACCTACAGCATTACTTAACCCTATCCCCCTCCTGAGGTATTGTGAGATTTAAAAAAGAGGAGGACCATACAACTTTGAACAGATTGTTTTTTCCATGGGCTCCCTTTCTCCAGCTCCGTCCTTCTCCCTGCACCTTTCCCTTGATCCACAACTTTCTCTATTCTCTCTCTCTATCTGCGAAAGCCAACCCCATAGCGTCTCGCATGGATTACCACGAGCAGAGCGCCAGCATTGAAACAGAGCATCTTGTCGAGGCCCTGCTTGGGCAGATGTCTGAATAATGGATGCCAAAAGATCAGCAGCTCCGTTGTGCTGAGTGAGACTGCTTCTGTCTACCATGTCAAACAGGGTTTGCCAGAGTGAGCAGGGTGCGTTTTTACGTGTTTGTGTGTGTGTGTGTGTGTGTGTGTTTGTGTGTGTGTGGTTGTGTGTGTGTGTGTGTGTTTGTTTGTGTGTGTGTGTGTGCGTGCGTGCGTGCGTGCGTGCGTGCGTGCGTGCGTGTGAGTGTGTGTGTCTGTGGCTTTGTGTAAAAGTCTGAAAGAGTCGAAACAAATCGACTGTGTCACCTTGACACATTTACGCGGCGGCAGAACAATATTCCATTTGCCGCCATCTGCAGTCAGGAGCATTACTCTTGCTTGTTCGACTACCGCCCCCCCCCCCTACACACACACACACACACTCACACACGCACACACACCACTCTTAAACACATACACGCCACACACACTGCCCACTGCCCCCCCCCCACACACACACACACACACACACACACCCTCCCCACCCCACCCACTCTACCTCTCTCTTACATTCCATTTCACAGTTGCACGCGGTGATGACACCCCTGTGTAGCTACCCTTGGAAAATAAGCTCTCTGTCCACAGTTGCAAATCTCCACCTGGGCACCAAATCAGGTTGGAGTCCTTTGCTTTCCGTTGCCATGAATAAGAGTTAATATTACCGACTAAATGCATCCAAAGGCTACGTTGGACAGTGTGGTTGTCCGTTTAATTGCCTGATCGCCCGAAAAAAACGAATCTGCCTTCATTCGAGTGCTAAGATTGTATCCACCCGTAAGTGTGGCAAACATTTGTTAGCATCACTTACACACACACACACGCAAACATGCCACCTGCATTCCATGGCTTGTCAGCTAATATGTCTCCCCGGGCACTTCCATTTTGCTGTTGTTGTTTTGCTCGCGTCTTTTCCGCAAAAAAACTCATTATGGAGTAGCAGAATTAAGGGGCCGAAAGCACGTGGGTGAGAGGGAACAGGGAAGGCACTCAAATAGCTAATTATAATAACCTGACACAAGTGAGTCATTTAGCTGCCTCTGAAGGAGCCCAAGGACCCGTGAGAAACATTTCAGAAGAATGGATCAAGGACTGAAGGCCATTATACGCCCAGACATTACCACCCAAAATGAAGATTCTGCCTTCAAGGGGTTCTGATTGGAATATTGACGGACGCCCTGGTACTCCTCATTGCTATCAAAAGGTGGGGAGTGAGAGTCAATGAAAAAATAAATAAATTAAATAAAAACAGGTCTACAGAGAGAAAATGGTATTTTTTTTTTTAAACAAGTCTGCTACTACGCTAAGAATGGCGAAACCGCACTGTTTACGCACTATTTATGAAGCAATTAGCTTCCATTAATCAAAAATGACACGGCCGTTACAAATCTAATTACAGCAAAATGGCGACCTTAAATGCAGCCCTGGCGTAGACTAGAAACTGGGTCATGCTTGGACTACAGTCTGATTGCATTTCATGCAAGGGTTCCACCTGAGCTAAATAGACAAATAGAGCATTCCCAGATGCCAGCTTTGATTGCTTCGGGACGCAACAACGGCGGCCGGTTTTGATTGACACATCTTTCCGACTAATGTGACCGAACAATGGGGCGCTAGTGCTGACTGAAGCACTGCTACTATTCCACCTTTGAGTTGGGTATGCAGGGGGGGGGGGGGGCAACTGTATTACCTAAACATTTAATATTTGTCAATAATGTTAAATCACGACACGTTGAATTAAGCGTTTATTTCTAGGTTACAGTGGAATTTAAACAGGAGCTAAGGGCTCAACTGGGTGGAAACGCATTATAATAATGGTTCCGGTAACTCCAATGATCGTCCTACAGCGTTTTACCCTCCCCAAGTGTTAATAGGGTGCTGTGATCCTGTCAAACCATCTGACACCTTCCATGGGAAGGGAATGTGGAGGAAAAAAAGAAAACTTGTGCATTCTGGTACGTGGCCCTTCAACGACTCTGAACCTTTATTTTCTGACAGACTAGTCTGGCACCTGGGAAAGAAATTAGCAGCACCTTCGCCTTCCCTGCTGCAGTGTGCCGTCTGTGTGGAACTACATTGCATGACTCATTTGTGGAGAGAAAGGGGGGGGGGGGATCCACTAGTGTCAGCTCAGCTCCTAGCTAGTCCAGGAGAACTCCTGGTTCTGAACATGAAGGCTAGCGGGGTACTAGTGGAATGTGACGTGTGTGTGTGGGTGTCGGTGTGTGTGTGTGTGTGCGCGCATGTGTGTGCGCACGTGTGTGTGTGTGTGTATGTGTGTGTGTGTGATAAAACTTGTAGTCTGGGAAGACGAGGCCATAACTGTACACATGCCGATCATCAGAGAGAACAAAGCAGATCTTTTCTAGGCTCTGCTGTTCGCACTGCCTGGGCTTCATGCACTGGGGGTATGCTAATGGTCTCTCTCTCTCTCTCTCTCTCTCTCTCTCTCTCTCTCTCTCTCTCTCTCTCTCTCTCTCTCTCTCTCTCTCTCTCTCTCTCTCACACGCTACACACCACGTCCCCAGTGGCACCGCTCCCTCCCTGCAGCGCTGGCAGCCAGGCTGTGCTAATTCTGGAGGCATCCAGGTTGTTTTAGAGAGGTGGATGACGGGGGCTGAGCCTCAGTGATATCCCAGAAGAACGGAGTGAAGGCTGTACGGGTCTGACAGCGAGATGGACCCCCCGGCTCCAGGACAACGGAGCTAGCCCAAAACCCCCAGGGCCTCGTGGATGGATTTTTTTTAGGCTAATTTGGAAAAGGGGCTTGAATAGCTTATCTGCAGCTACCTGCAACCAGTGGGGTTTGCCAAAGGCTCGGAAATGAGAAACCTTTCTCTGGGATTTTGACATTTCTGGTCAGGTAATAGCAAGAGCGAGAGGCTATCAAGCGGGTAATCAATTGACATTTCCACCGGGGGAAACTCATTCAGAGTACGTCGCACACACCGTTTTAAACGGTGGGT
>CM030185.1:12332875-12527875 GCA_017639675.1 Aplochiton taeniatus | reverse complement strand
TGTCCTATGCTATAGAACCATCCCCCAGTCAAAAAGCCACAAAGAGTTCATTGTGCTAGTGAGCGTATGAAGGTTTGAAGGGCGATTTTGGCAGGGATTTTCAAAGAAATGCCTGGCCTACTCACTTTCTCTGCGTTCAAACTTAGGCCCGCTGTAGTTTGAAATGTAGTGAATCTAGCATAAAAAAAAGAACATTCCCACTTCACTTCCCAACATTCCCAGTTTCAAAAATAAATTACCCCTAAAAGGCAATCATCCACTAGATACAGAGGCATACATAAAAAACTGTGCCCCATTGTGAGACGTGGGATGTCATTAATCTTGCATTACGAGCAGATAAGGAGTTGTTTTGGTCAGCTGTACTGGTATAGGGTGTTACTGCAGGGTAAAATCCAAGGCTCAACACTTCACATATACTTTAGTGTCTCTTAACACACTCAAAAAAACATGTAGCCAAGAACAATGGCTTTTGTGGTGCAGTTTGCCAAGTTACTAACTAAATAATATGACTTCACCCAACTTCCCATTGATTAGACATATACAGGCAGTGTAGCAACCTGAGCCATGAGCTGAACTGTGAACCACAGGGAACACGTTCATGATTCAAACCAAATTCGTGTGACAAGAACCTTATTCCAAGCCAACCGAAACCATTAGCGGTGTTATCCCGGCTTACTTATTAGCCGTTTTTTTTCCTTGTAGCTCTGCTAATTGTCTCCGTGGAGGTGGGCTAACCTCTCCGGTCTTACCTTCGGCCACTTGGGGTTGAGGACGCGGGCCTGGGAAGCGTCCTCCAAGGCCTCCAGGTGCTGTCCCAGTTTCAGCCGGGCCGCCGAGCGGTTGCTGTAGAGGACGCAGTTGCGCGGGTCGGCCCCCAGGGCCTCGCTGTAGAGCCCCACGGCAGCCAGGAAGTCCCCGCGCTGGCACGCCGCGTTGCTCCGCTGCACTCGCTCCATGAACCCGGCCTTGGTCAGGCCCCCGTGGCTGGAGCTCTCCTTGGCAGCAGCGGCGGCGGCGGCTACGCCACGTCTGACGGACTGCCGAGGTCTGAAGATTGAAAACTGGGCGAGAGAGCAGGGTAACAGAGCAGGGAAGGGGTAATTACATTGGGGAAGAGAGGTGCAACGTCTTTAGGAGCCCCCCCTAAAAAAAACAAAGATGAAAGTGAGAGATGAGAGGAGATAAAATAGTGGGTCTGAAAAATATCAAAGAGGATGCTGAACCTTATGTTTTTTTAGAGCTATATACAGCTCTTTGGCTTGGCACAGAAAAAGACTCGAAGAGAAAGAGAAAAAAAATATATGGACTCATTACAGCCTATTAATTTGCTCATTTAGCCTAATCGTTAAGACTACATTAAATTGTAAAACTACTGTTTATTTTCAGAGACCTGAGATCCCTGGTTAAGCATTAATAAAAACAATCCTTAGTTTTCAATCTGAAGAAGGCAGCTTCCATAATACTGTGTGCTACCTCCTCAGACTGAATTCTGGGATAGGCCAGGCTGGGTAATTACTTCCAGAAGAGAGGGGAAACACTGACATTCAGACAGACAGACAAACCGACAGAAACTAGTGTGCCTAGCGCCGGCACAACAGATGAGAGGTTGTACCAGTTACAATACCTTTTGACTATTCACCTGCACCTGCCTCTGTTTGTAAAATAGTGTTGCTTCAAGCCACGGTTTCCATTCATTGTCATAACATGCAAACTGCCTGAGTGTCTTAAAAGCCCGGTGTGGTTCTCGCGGTAAATATTGGGCATTTGGAGGAAATCTATGTCAACAGAGAGTGTTGGTAGCCGGTGCAGCCACGCACTGGTAAAACGCTGCACCGATTAGAGCTGGTTACAGTCTAAGAATGAACATCGAGCGTGGGTAAATAACAGACTGGGAGGCGCTGTGGTTACGGGGGGCTGCTCTGATGCTGTCGGGTGGGCATCTGTTTGTCATTGTGCTTTATGTTGTGCTGTTGTGAGGGACCGGAATAAAACACTAATCCCAATGGAATGGGTTTTTAAAAACTGGTATAAGTGGTGTCAAGCTACTCTGCTGTGTTGTCAATTAAAGTCCTAAGCAAAATGTAATGCGCACACACACACACACACACACACACACACACACACACACACACACACACACACACACACACACACACACACCACAATAAAGGTGAGATCGAATTTGTTTGATCAAGTTTAAGGTTAAAATACAGAGTGTTTGGGATTTACATTGGATCGCGATTCCCTACCGGCTTCCCAAACGTCTGATCAAAAAGGTCTCCTGTGATCCAGATTCTGTGCTGTCTGTGCGTGGGCAATGTGCAGGAAGGGTGGAACATCAGGAAGAGAGTGAGATTATAAGGCCCTGTGTGACAGACGGGGGCTCTACATGGTCGCTAAGGAACACCCTACCGACCCATTCATAAATACAAAAAAACTGAAAAAAATGTCTTTCTGGACAGACCCCACATTGAGTGAACATGAAGGCCTAGGTTTCAGGACACGCACGCACACACACACACACACACACACACACACACACACACACACACACACACACACACTGTAATTACACTGGACACAAACCTTTGAAAGAACGATTCATGTCTAACATAAGCAGAGGATGATTGGCAGATGATAAAGTGAATCAGCACTTTCACTAGTGAAAGATAATAAACTCAATGCATGTACTCAGTTGTCTTAGTTTAGTATTCAACTGCTGACAACTATGTATAATAGCAAAGTATGAGACATCACCCCTGCATACAAATTGTTTCCAATAACATTCTAGTTGGACAGTTTTTTTAACGTTCATCTTACAATGAGAACAGGGTGTTGTGGTTGATCCTGCTTTGAGTTTACAGACAATGATTTGCAACGTTTGACATCTGCATCTGATTTACTATGATGTTAACTTTTGGTCAGAGAAGGTCTCGTGCAACTCCTCCAATTTGGAGTTGGAGCTATGCATAACTGGGAAATCGATAGAAAGTCTACGTGATTCTTGCTGAAAATGCTATTTCGATTCCTCAATGGAATGCGTGACTATGCTCAGTGGAAGTTGACAACGTTCCAAGTATATTTATTATTGTTTCTTAGTATCGTATTATATTAAACGAAACAGCTTTTTAAATGCTTTATTTACCTTGTCTTTTACAGTTTCTTGCTTCTCCATCCTGCCTGAACTTGGCTGCTGCAACGGGCGGTTTTCATCTCTACATAAGCCAGTCAACAAATGAAACTAAAAGCAAATTGCAAATCCAATCTTGTATGCACCATAAAGTGTTTGGATTTTTCTTATTTGTTCAAAATGGAATAGTCGAGCTACCGTTAGGATTTCCTTAAAACTGGACTGTGAAGTCAGAAAGATCTTTTCTCAAGCAGAATGCGCCATGTTGTCAAAGGTCTTTTCCTTTTTTTCCTTCTTGCTTTTAGCCCCTTGGCTACAGCCAGATTTCTGTGCAGGGAGACTACTTTGTAGCACGGACAGGTTATCCCCAAACCTTATGGACGTGTGGAAAGAATGGGAAACTGTAATATAGACAGGGTTTTATTGTAACGTATCAAAAACATGATTCATTGTCATTTATTTCTACAAAACTGAACAAATTAAAAGTTTACTGAAATATAGGCTACATCTTCAGAATGACCACCCTCATCCTATGAGCAATTGAAGTGATTTATTGCTGTGTGAGATGCATTCAATGGCCCGTGCGCATCCCTATAACCTTTGCGCGCTCTAATAGCACACTTGTAGAGGGATGGATTGCAGGTCGATTTATACGGATTGCGGACTACTATGGGTAAATCCCTTTGATTTATCATCACTGAGTACATTTTAAATCTAGAGGTACTCCTATGTATAATTTGTTATTGTTACATCATCTATTTTTCTTGTGATCTGTTCAAAACACAGTTAATAGGTATATCTAAAAATCTTTTCTCTGATAGACTACGCAAGTTTTCAGTTTGTCAGGGTGTGTTTGGGCAGTCATTACTTGTTTTCAATTTAAAAAGAGAGTCTTCATTACATTTTTAAGACCTTAATTTATTCAGAAAATATCAAAATGCATCTCACACTAAGCATCGCAAAGCTCAAACAGCGGAGTGAGAATCTATCGTGTCCTGCTTGATACACGTTGGTCACTAGATGGCGGTGCCTTACAAATTTCACATTGACAAAACTCGAGTCCGCGTATCAGTTTCAGTTCCTTCAACTAACCACTGGGGTTAGTCCATGCTGGACTGCCTTTGAAAGCAATCGGACCCTTGGCTTGGCTACCAAACAGGCTTGCTGGGGCTGGTGATGGGTATATGACTTGGTTGCTCTGCCAGAGGCTGTACGATTAAACTTGCAGACAATCAAATAACTGATATTAGCCTGGTAGGGAAACATGACACATGATAGGAATAAACTAGTCCACCAAAATGACAAATGTAATTTTAAAAGCTTTTAGGCCATAGGCTATACACATTAAAAAAAACATTGGCTATAGATAATCTGTTATTGAACTGAATAAGACAGGCTTTAGGCTTATTTCCCCCTTTTTCTCGACTATTACAATGTTTTGTTCAACCAAAAAAAAAATAAAGTTGAAAATGGTGATGCCATACTTTTTAATATTTATGGGTGACATGAAATCAGATATTATACTTTGAAATGGTAATCTTAATAATCTTAAATTAAATCCAAGTAATTTCACTTTACAAAGACTTCAAACCTTTGATAAATAAAACGATTTGGAATTTAGAAATATTGGATAATAAACTTAAGATAACTTTTTAGATACATTTTTGATCATGCGGGTAGGCCTATAACCAGTTTAGGAATTAAACCCCTTACATTTAAAATTGTTCGTATGACCCTACCTTTATGAAATACAGATTATTTTGATTTATTTTTTCAAATAAATAAAACAATTCTAAAAATAAAGGCAATAGGTCAACAAAGGTCAAATAATGCGTGAACTCTTTGCCCTGTGTTCTGCACAGGCTGAAAAGGCAGCCACCAGTATAGGCTGCCCAAATCCAGACCATGAAAGCAGCATGGTACAATCATGTCGTGTTGACCTCACCACAGACAATGTCTAAAACATACGGTATCCACATGAAAAGAAACATTTAATCATTAAAAGTTGATATTGTGTTATCACTTATGACATTTAACATTGGGCAAAGCCTTTCACTGCTCTGATTGACGGGGTTGGTATTACGTAACGTCATATAGATCTGCATGGATACGTCAACATCACTGTTAAGAATAATTTCGAAATACCTTTTGGAGGGCATTTAAGTATTTTATTGAGAGAATATCTGCGAATTTTTTTTCATTGGAATGCTTACATGTAGCCTATACTCGCAATGGGCAAGGAGCTCAATAATAGGGCCCAACAAAGAAAGATGTTTTTAGTCTTCTTTCTAATTGTTAACTTTTTTTTAACAGATAATCTTGACTATCAATGGTTAATGGTCTACACTTGCAACGTCAGTTTGACATTTGCTGTCGCTGACCTGTTGCACTTCCTGCTTGTAGTCGCGTCTCAGTGGGAACCTCTTTTGGTTGCATGGATTGGAGCCAAAATAGTAGCGACTCTTTTGGTAAGGCTGGTGGTGTGAGACGGTAGACATCCTTTACGGGAAAGCACATACAGGGGACAATGTAAAAATGGTTAGGACATGTTTCTGTAGCCTGACCCATATTTTAACCTTTTGCTGTAAAGGTTTATGTAGGCTTTATCCATAGTCGACTGCCTTTTCAAACGTAAATATAACAAAATATGGCTTTATTAGCTGTTTTGACAGAATAAATAATTCAGAATAAAGAGATTTGGGGGATCAAATTGCTATTTATTTGATCAAGGTGTCGAATTTTGATCTCAACCCTCAATTTAATAAAGTGTTTTGATATAGGTAATTAAAATTAATCTGATATGTGCTCATTGTCAAAGTGAAGAAATAAAGTACTCTTATAAGCTGTAAAGTTATGAAATGTATAGGATATGTTATACTTAAAGTGATTTGCCATTCATTACAGTATCAATTTGATTATTTTATCTGATCGAACAGATAAAAAAATAGCCTTATTCGGAGGTATCTAGCCTAATTAAGCTCGCGCCTTGACTCTTGCTTGCATGAGTCGGGCGTGGTGTGACGGCAGAGGAGTGGACGTCACTGATTGGCTGTAGAGCTGGGTCCCCCTTGCCAGGCCCACAGTGCAAGGTATATATTCATCTCTGGATGGAGGAGGATAAACTTTGGAAATATATTTTTCGATATAACTTAACTGGAACTTAACATTGTTGACTCAGACGACCAGCCCAATACAATCTGGTAAGAAACATATTTATGATTTTATGAGTGTTTTTTTGTTTAATCAACATACCCTGTATTTGTTATTAGACCTTTTTTGTCTCTTTATTATATCACAGACACACAATATTATAGAATATAAGCAGTCCTATTTGTATTGCCTTCCAAGTATTTTGCCACTTGCCTTGAAGTAAGAATAATTACTACTATGCTGAACTGTATTTGAGAAGGATTTGAGTCCCTTAGTCATTTATATCGGTGCACAGGCTTTTACATTCATAACTATGGTAATTCATCTGGTTACATAATCATCTTGACCCCCTTGTGTGTATCCAATAGCCAAAATGAAGACACAACAGGGACCCCTTCACGTGGCCACTCCAGCAAGAGAGAGCCTTTCTCTGACCAAAGTGGCAGGAACCTCCGTGTACCTGAAGCTGGACTCTTCCCAACCCACAGGCTCCTTCAAGATCCGGGGCATCGGACACCTCTGCAAGACAGTGAGTGTCTCTCTCTCTCTCTCTCGCTCTCTTTTTTTCCGTCTCTGATATTTGACGGCAGACTCGACTGCCAGGGTAGGTGTGTGTGTGATTGGGGTGGTGGTGACGGTGGGGGCTATTCTGTTATGCTGTGGTGACACTTAGCTGGGCTTACTTGCAATAGGCCCTCAGAACACAGTGAGTCATAGCGAGATGTCATAATGGTGTAGTTTGAGAATCCGGCGAGTCCCCCCTTGAAAACCAGTTCAGACCAGTTTAACCTGGTCATCTCCTGGCCGAAGGTCTCGTTGGTGTGGCAACGTGTCGGTATGCGCCCTGTATCCCTCTGTGGAATGAGAAGTCACGGTGTCCCTTTCTGTCGTCTGTCTTGCAGTGGGCTGAGAAAGGCTGCGAGCGATTCGTCTGCTGCTCAGGTGAGTCACAAATCCGGAGCTGTCCACCCCTGTGGACATAACGAAAGAAAAGATGTCATCCCGACATATGGAAATAGCGTATCTAACCACTGACGTTTCTGCTCCATATCAGGTGGCAATGCTGGCATGGCGGCCGCCTACTCAGCACGCCAACTGGGGGTGCCCGCCACCATTGTAGTGCCCAGCGTGACCCCCAGCGCCACAGTGGAGAGACTGAGGGACGAGGGGGCAAACGTAGTCATACACGGCAAGGTTAGCTCAACCAAAAAATATATACATCTATCATAAAGATAATACATTTCAGTTGTCACTACTGTCGATATCAATGATAATAATCTTATTTTTAAACAATAGCAAGGGGCTATCATTATATTAGATCAAGGAGTGATTGATTAATATTAAATTATATATATTTTTTCCTCTCTCCCCTCAGGCACTCAATGAAAGTATTGAGTATGGACAGCTGCTTGTGGCCAACAACCCCGATTGGATCTTTATCTCCCCTTTTGACGACCCACTCATTTGGTGAGCATCCTGTCCACCACTGACTTACCAATAGTTCATCAACAGGCTACTTAATAATGTCCACCATGTACTTCAGTGGAATCCCAGACCGTAGTATTTCTTCACATACCAATAGGTGATAATTGACAAGCCAGATGTTGTTCTGTACTCTAGGAAATTCCATTTTGCAACGTCTTGTTTTTCAAATGTGGGGGTTGGGGCATGTGTTACGTGTCACATGTATTTTTATCATGACCTCTTGCCCCTGGGTTACCTTTAGAGGCCTGTCAAGTCATTTTATTTGAGTTCACTGAACCTTTAATTCACGCCTACCAAATCTGTATCAACCACTCATTTCAACCATCATCTTACATATACAGTGTGTTATAGCCTACATATACATGGTCCATATACTGTATATGCATCTATGATAACCGCTCCATTACAGAAAAACTGGGCTTCATGGCTAGTATAGGGATGGGCACCTTTTAATAATAACAATATTTTCAACCCGTTCTTCAAACCAATTATTTTATTATTATTTATGCAAAGTCTGACCGCAGAACACCTAGTTTTACATGTATTCACCAGTAGCTCCGAGCCTGTATGTAAACTAACCTTTATTTCTCTGCTGGGTGATGTGTTTTTGTAGGGAGGGCCACACGTCCCTGGTCAAAGAGCTGGAGTCCCAGCTCAAAGTGAAGCCAGGCGCCATGGTGCTGTCGGTCGGGGGCGGCGGACTCCTCAACGGGGTCGTGGAAGGACTGCGTCGCGCCGGCTGGGACGACGTGCCCATAGTTGCCATGGAGACCGTGGGCGCCCACAGTCTGAACGCGGCCATGGAGGCGGGGGAACTCGTGACTTTACCGGAGATTACCAGGTGAGAACCCGCCTCGATCCTCTCTCGTACTCTCCAACATGACACGGGGACAATCCAAGAGTCCATTTTCAATTTCACTTATCGCTGTCTATCACTGTCTACTCCCATAGAGGCTGCTTATTACATAGACTCACCTTCATCTGTCTTCATTTCCCCACCTACAGCATTGCCACCACACTGGGCCTGACCAGAGTCTCCGCCCAGACCATGAAGCTTGTTGGAGAGCACACCGTCTACTCCCACCTAGTGACCGATCAGGACGCCGTGCGAGCTGTGGAACGCTTCGTCGGTGAGTCCCACGCCGTCGCCACGGTGATGCGTCCCTATACAGTGTAATCCCTATCTACCGAGACCTGCAGCTGTTAGCTTAGCCTGAGCCTTCCCCGTCGCTGGGTCTGATCTCCTTGTTGCTCTCCGTTCCCTCCGCAGACGATGAGAAGATCCTGGTGGAGCCCGCCTGTGGAGCCGCACTGGCCGCCGTTTACTGCGGCGTGGTGGGCAAACTGCAGAAGGAGGGCAAGCTGGCCAAGGACCTGGAGGGCCCCGTGGTGATCGTGGTGTGCGGGGGTAACAACATCAGCATGGGCCAGCTATGGAAGCTGAAGAAACAACTGGGCATCATCTAAAACGGGAGGGGGGTCTTTTCGGGGGCTATCTTAGGGTGGCCTTCTTTTCATTCATCAATCCATTCCACCGTCCGTCATTGATGCTCTCAGCGATCAAACAGCCCAGCCCCCCCCCCCCATGATCTTCACTTGCGCCGCACCCGGCGAAGTCGTCCGAACTTTGAGGAGATGTGAACCTCATGCAGGGCCCAAATCATTCCAGAACCATGAGCAACCCACTACTCCTGACCTCCGACCTCCGAGGCTGACATACCCAGGGAAGAGAGATGCTGCGCTGGCAGTAGTAGTCTTGAAAGTAAACCAGCCTCTAATGTTGAATAAACCGCTCGCTCAAGCTGTATAGTCGTATGTAAAAAATTGCATGTTTTGATGTTTATTGTGTAAAATATACCTTTGGTTGTATTTTAGTGACCTACTTTTGTACTATATGAGTATTTAAAAAAAATATTAATAAATTATATTGACTTTTCTGAATGTTGAGTTTTACCAATCATTTCTTTTTGGGGGTGGGGGGGGGGGGGGGCTTATCCGACTCATGGGACGGCATTCCCTGAAAAGGAAGTGCCTCTGTGGATCCAGAAGAGGTTTAGTCATTATTACACACAACACACAGACATTTTGTTTTCTGTGAAAAAAATGCAGTTCTTTCTGCCCTCCGCAAAACGGGCTATTAGGTGCTGTCTAGTTGAAACCCTTTGGAAAAGCAAAGGAAAAATTCTGCCATGATGTAACATACTGTAATCGCTGACTCATCAAGTTTCACAAAGGATCCCTCCTCAAACTGCTTTCCTATTTCGACATGCCCAGCCAAGTCGTTTATATAATCATTGTTATCCATTGCTCATTACGATACAGTTTAGCTAAATTGTAGCTTTAGGCCAAGAAAAGATGATGCAGGACACTGAAAGAACTTTGCGTTCTGTTGACAATATAACAAAAATATTTTAGGAAAGAATAGTTTCTCATTAAATTGAAGTGTCTTGAAGTCTCATATACATAACTTCACACAACAGGGGCATATTGCAATGAAGGTAACTCGGACATAAAGTTTATATATATATATATATATATATATATATATATATATATATTGCAGTATCATTTTTGTAGAACTTCATCATCGAGTAGACTTTCAGTAGATCTTCAGGTTGTACATTCTTCTGACTATCAATTTGGAAATAATTTGAAACTGACTGATGTGACGGACTGAAGTCCTCTGTGTGTACTAACTTACTATCTTCAGTACAAGCTGTTATGTAACCCTGAAAGTGTTTGCACCTGATAAGTAATAAGCTAATCTAGTTAACATAAACCCTCATTACATAAGAAAACCCCAAGTTCATGTAAAAAAATAATATATATATACATAGATAGATATTTTAAATTCGACAGTTAATTATGTACGTTTTACGTTCTTATTTTTCTAAACTGCTATTGGCTTTATTGTGAGGGCTGCAACCTTATTTTGCACTTCCATTGGCTGGGAGGCCATTAAAAAGGAGGTGTGATGCCAGTAGATGTGGAAGAGACAGCTAGTCAGCAGAGATGGACCAACTGTTTACAGGCCTGGGGAGCCCATTCAATAAATAGTTCCGTGAATTCCTCATGTGAAACCCAGTGCAGACGCAGTCTAGCCCTTAAATATAGCACGCAATGTATCACAATGTGTGGCATAAGATGGGAAGGTGGGGTCAGGGGGTTGGCTGCAGATCCAGCTGGAACTAGCCTGCTCCAGCAGTTGCTGCTTTCAAAGGGTGTCTGGTTTTACACAGCGGGCAGTAGTGACATAACTCTCAGACGTAAGACGTGGTGTCTTATGTAAAGAACATGTCTAAGGGCAGAAAAAGATGATAAAATGAGTTCAGTATGTCACGCCCAATGCGTAGTTTCTGTAACACCTCATAAAAGGTAAACACATTATATAATAATCAATACCGCACACTTGAATGCGGTGATTGTAACAATATATCTTTTTTTTAATATTTGTAAGTTATATTTGTTATGATTGTTATGTTTTGTGTAACTGTTGAGGTTTTTTATAAATTCCTTACTTAAAGCGCATCAGGACTCCCAGGGCCAAAACACAGGTGTATAAAGTCGCTCAAAATGAGTTGCACTCACTTTGAAGAGCAAAATAACTCCTCAAGGAGTTCAGTAGAGGCAAGTAGAATGTCTCTACAGAAAATTGCATGGGTAGAGTGACGCAAGTGACAACAGGTGCAAATCCTAGAGATCGTTGTTCATTTAACATGATTTGACTCCGATTGAACCAATTGCAAGCCGCTGTTTTTGCACTTAAAGCAAATTCTGTAAATTGCTTTCTGCATCAGAAATTAGAATGCTGTTGTGAATATGATCCACAAAAGTGAAACATAGGTCTATGTATTAGTGTCGCAATAAAATGTAACATCTACTGACTTGTTTAGGCTATGGTGGCCAAATATATCTGTCACATACAAGGTAGTCTAGGTTATAGTGTGAGGCCAATAAAACCAAAAATTGTAGTCGCTTTTCATGACTAGGAATAATCGATCAATGGGTCATCTTGCTCTTGGATGGGCAGCTAATCAAGTACGCCCCCTGTCTGTCATCGAAGATCTGTTGTTCTTTTCGAGTGTGTCAATAAGCTCCAAATGATCATTGTGTAACTCCTAAATGAGAGCACCAGCTTTTCTAAGTAGTTAAGAAGTTAAATCCTTTATGAAAAAAATGACTTGCATACAAACTTCTTATAACAAGTAGGGCCAAAATGACTCCTTTTGGTCAAAATGAGTCGCTTTATGCATTTACAAATATCCCTGCCTAAACGTTCCTACAATTTCATTATTCATAGAATTTTAGTTCATGAAATAATGTGACAGTGTATTGAATGTCATGAATAATAAGAATAATTAAACATGAGTCATGTTTAAAAACATTCTCCAGCAATCTTAAAAACGGCTTACACCAAGACATTTCTTTATTGTGACACAGACATCTCAAACTCTGTCTGACACTTTACATCTGTATAATCCATTTTACATATCCGTGTTAGGTTTCTGATGTGCAGAGGTAAGACAGTAAAAGTTAAGTTAATGCAACCATAAATAATTGTAATAAATATCAAGTAAATGTACAGCACACAATTTCTCATCGCAAGACCTCTTTGTATGGAGATATGTCTTTTTCAGTGGTTTCCTCCACTCCTCCAAAAGTGGTAGGAAGTGGGAGGGAGAGAGCGTCCTTATTAGCAGCGGTAAACCCTTTAAAAGAACCAAACCAAAACAATAAGCGATTCAACCACCCTTACACTTCTCAAATGTCTCATCAGTTCTTGGTGTGTTCTTCAGTTCTGTCCAAACCAAATGGTTGTTTCACTCACAAGAAGAAGAAAAAAAATCACCATGAGTAGAAGAAATAGAATCCGTCTGAGATACAGGCCAAAGATGAAATATTACTCGTAATTCTCAAAATCTTTAAAAAATAAAAAACCAACAAACTAGATATCCAATACAGACCCCTTAGTTTGCTCTTATTTCTCAGAATAGTGCAGAAAAAAAGAACACAAGTTGATGTGAAATTAGCTAGCAATCAAAAAAAAAAAAAAAAAACTGCCATCAAATATAACTTAGTGGTTTATTTACATTTTCCTGTGAAGTTTTTACACATCTTCAACATTTTGGTTATGGATAAAATAAAACCAAACTAAAAGCAAAAATCCTGCTCCTTCACAACAGAAACTCTACAGAAAGGCAGAACTAAATCAAATTTGAATCCCCAGTGAGTGAGAGTGTGGGCGAACTGAGTCTGTTGGATATCGGTCGGGGGGTTGGGTTGGGTGGGGGGGTTTCGTTACACATTCAGTAGCACACAGACAGTGTGGGAGAGCAGCATCTCCCTCCCATTTCACAAAGCAACACAGGTTTTACAAACCCGCAATGCACGTACAGGTATAGCAGATCTGGCAACCAGCTGGGCTTACCCGTCATCTCGGCAAAGCTACGGGCAGCCTGGCTTCTAACCATGCTGCCACAGCTACTAGGACACTCAAAACCATAAAGCAAGTTGATAACTTAATTATAGATTATTATGACTTTGTACACGACTTAAACACCCTCTTCATAGACTTGAATAAAATATATTCACTGTTTATATAGGCAGATAAGTTAAGTTTTGTCCATTCGCAGTAGTATTTGTTTCGCTTTGTTTTTTTTACAGGCAAACTACATAATATCCTACACAGCACTTGTTTTCCCCTCACACTGCCTGCTGAGAACTGATGTGGTGACCCTAAAAATCAACCACTCAGCGCCTTAACTCCAGGGCAACGTGAAGGGCTTTTGTTTCACATAAGAGCCCGCCTCTCCCTGCTCTGGCGACGGACGTCCATGGGGAGAAAACATGTCGGAGAGACCTTCCATACGGAGGAGAGTGGGAGGAAGGGGGAACGAGGGGAGGGGGCAAGACTGGAAACCTTTCCCTTCAAAACAGGAACGGTGGGTAACTTCATCGCAGCTTCTTCCACTGTGCCGATTCACCTCAACGCCAAAACTCAGTGCAACCAGAACCATCGAAGTCAAGGCCAGAAGAGAGGAGAGGCCCTCTCCCGAATCGGCTCGGAAAACGCCAGCCGAAAAAACACACTCCTGAAATGCTCTACCTTGCATGTGTTATTCAAATGTAGCACTGGTACATACTGACAGTAGTAAAGTAAAGCCCCAAAAAAAAAAAAAAATATGAAAATAAAGAAAACTACATATTCAGAGTCGTTTCGGTGTACAGTAGCAGGGTGGACTCCATGGGGGCTGTTGGGAGATGTAGGCTGGGGGACTGAGGAGTTTCACAGGAAAGAACGAGGGCCTGGAGGGGGGGGGAGCCCAGGGAGCCTCTCTACCCGCTGAGCGGGTCCTCACGGTAGTGGATGGCGTAGCGCAGCTTCTCCAGCATGGCGTCCAGAGAACTGTACTGGGGCAGCTTTACCATGAACATACAGGTCTCCACCCGGATGTAGCGCGAGTCCGGCGAACCTGGTGGGCCGCGGAAAACAGGAGAATGCGTGAGGGGGGGGGGACCGCCATGAGCAAAGGACAACAAGTACAGGTTATGCCACAAGAGCGGGAACTATTGACAGGGCTCTTGTTTTTGCATGTACCAAGAACATTCCTTGAGGTGTTTGACCATCTTGATAGCGCACAGTGTGCAACAGGCTTTCAGAGAACAGGATGTGTTTACTGTCCGTGATAGTGTGGGATAAGGGCACTAAACTCTTATCTACAAGACTTTCTATCATTTGCCCGTCTACCAAATAAGGAGACTGATTCTGATGTACAGCTATCATACGACACCTACTAATTGACAGACACAATAACCTCGGGTATTAATAGACAGCAGGGTGCTCAAAGTCAACGTTTGGGCCGCGATAGTCGCTGGACTATCGGTCGCTATCAGCGCGGGTTATGAGTTGCTGCAACTACAGTAAAAAGAGGAGATCGACAGGAGATAACCTTATTCAAAGCAGACAATCGAATTGTTGAGTCAGCGAATAAGTAAATTAAACTACGGGGTGCCCTGGTGGCTCATTGGGTGAATGAATGCAGCGGCCTGGGTTTGAGTCCAGCCTGGGCCCTATGCTGCGTGTCTCTGTCTCTCTGTCTCTCTGTCTCTCTGTCTCTCTGTCTCTCTGTCTCTCGTCCCCTCCCCCACCTTTTCTGTCAATCCACTGTCCCATCTATAACATAAAGCCCCACCTTTTCTGTCAATCCACTGTCCCATCTATAACATAAAGCCCCAATGCCTCCCTTAAATAACTATCAACAGACCTAACTCCATTTCGGAACTGGTGCGCTAAATTCGCGGACGGCTCTTACCCGCTGCTCCGTCCGGCGGGGCTATCTTCATGGGGTAGGGGGGCACGTGGGCGGTGTCGGGGCCCCCATCCTTACAGGGGCAGGTGAAGGGGATGCGCTCCTGGTTGCAGGCGAACTTGATGAACTTGCAGAGCTCCTCCTGTGTGAACATCTCCAGGGCCGTCCAGAAGAACTCGACGTGCTGGTCCGTCTCCATCAGGCCCACCTGGTACATGGTGTGAGCCTGCGGAGAGGGCACGTTGCTATAACAACAGCTATGACGGACAATCATATGTGCGTGTGTGTGCATGGTGTTTGCCTGCAGAGGGGGACGGCCACAGCAGCACACAGGGTTATGCAGGCAAATATATTATTATGTTATATACTAATTATATGTGCATGTATTTAAGTATGTATGTATGTATGTATGTATGTATGTATGTGGTACATGGTGTGAGCCTGCAGCACAAAGGGTTTATTCAAATTACTTATTCTAAGTTACCTTGCTGAATTATTACATATTACTTATTCTGAGTTACCTTGCTGAATTATTACATATTACTTATTCTGAGTTACCTTGCTGAATTATTACATATTACTCATTCTGAGTTACCTTGAGGAACTCTAGGTTGATGTAGGGCAGGCCGCAGGTGCGTAGCTCAGCCTCTAGGGGGCTGAGCATGGTGAGGAGCTGCAGAGGGATGATGGAGCCCAGCCCGGCGCGCACCGCCGTCATGCACTCCACGTTCTGCAGCTCCCGCAGCCGCAGGCCACGCACCGCCCGCGCGTACACGTCCTTGTTCTCCCAGCTGAACGCACAGACACACACACACACACACACACACACACACACACACACACACACACACACACACACACACACACACACACACACACACACACACACACACACACACACTGATTTTGACATAAAAAAATAAGACCGAAAAACACTCGAATAAATTACCCAAGTGCCCCGACAAAACATCCCCTTCCCCGCCCGCGGTCCAGTAACTACCGACTGTTACGCTAGGAACAGGAAGGAAGTGAGTGCCCGGCGGCGGTGTGTCTGTGCGTACCTGACGGTCAGGTTGCGTCCACCCTGGCACAGCTCCAGCTCCTCCCCCGTCATGGTGATGTAGGTGAAGGTGCAGCAGGGCTTGCTGGGGGACTCGGGGCTCTCTCCCGAGTGGTGCTGGGACGAGATCTCCGCACAGAGGGCCTCCAGCTCCGCCTCCTCGCTCACCTGTGGGGGGTCGGCAGGTGGAAGGGGGGGGGGGGGGGTCATGAAGAGAAACACTGGAAAACAAAGTCTAGATTCCAGAGAAACTTCTCCAGAGGATCTATTCAACAGAGATGTTGCAGGCGGGCTCTGATCGAAGCTGACAAGGCCGAAGACGTGTGTAATGGACAGGCTAAGCAAAAAAATATAAATGTTATTTTTAATACAATATATTTTCCAGATGCAAAGTGTCTCTATACAGAATAGTCAAAGAAACACCAAAGGCCTACAGACAGAAGTTGACGTGGTTTTATTCTAGGGCTAAAAAAAAAACAGCAAGGCCAGGCCAGGCCAGGCCAGGCCCCCCGCCCCCCTACCCCAGCCCAGCCCCCACGTACGCTCTCAAACTTCCTGACGTAGTTGTAGGTGAGCAGGTCGGCCTCCTGCAGGTCCTGCTCCGGGTCCAGGGGCTCGCCCACCAGGCCCTTCCAGAAGGAGCCCAGCAGGTCCAGGGGAAGCGGCACGTCGGCCCGGATGGCGATGCCCAGCAGCTGGCCGAAGAAGTGCAGGAGCTGCTCCTCGGCATAGCTGATTGGACAGGGCGTCAGGATGTACTTCCCCTGGAGGGAGAGAGGAAAGCCAGGATCCACCGAGCAGCGGGATTTAGGATTTCGTTATCTAAGGAACCTTATGGATAACCGATAGATAGTAGAAGTGCGGGCTGGGCTCCATGAGTGCATGACACTCTAATAATAAAAATCAATCAATCAATCAATCAATCAATCAACCTATAAAGACCGTAAGGTTCTATTCTTGGTACCAACAGCTCAAGCAGGTACAGTACAGTATAACAGTGGTCATAACAGGTCAGAATAGTTTAATATCCAAGTTTCACGGAATATGAGAGAGTAGTGTTACATAATCCAAGAAAGACAGACAGTGGCGTTAGTGTTTTTTAGGAGTTGGCAGGTCGTCGGGGGGCTCTGGTTGATAGGGCAGGTGTGGGCGTACCTTGTTGCGGTTGGCTGCGGCGCTGGGGCAGGGCAGCAGCAAGCAGAGAGCAGAGCTCTGCAGCTCCTTGCACACCTGCCAGAGGAAGTGTCTGAAGGAGCCACCTGGAGAGGGTTAGAGACGTGTGTTAAGAGCAGAACCACACCGCCGCTTCACACACACACACACACACACACACACACACACACACACACACACACACACACACACACACACACACACACACACACACACACACACACACACACACACACACACACACACACGATGGTACTGCACATTGGAAATATTATCTTATCGTGCTGGACTGGTGTGGACATTGATATCCCAATGCCAACAGCTTGAGAGACAGAATCTAGGTGAGAGAACCAACCGCACAGCATGTGAAAGTACAGGGATGACTTGTATCTGGTAGAAGATCTGATCTAATCTAATCTTCTCAGGTTTTTCGTGCAGAGACAGACGTGCTGTTAGCACTAAGAGGGAGGTGAGGTGGGGACACTGACTGGTGCCATGGACCTCCTCCCCGGTGAATCGGATGTTGAAGGCGTAGGTGGGGTCTCCTCCGCTGGCCAGCTTCACGCACAGCTGGGAGGAGGGCACACAGGCCAGCTGGCGGGCCGCCTGGCAGAAGTAGGTGTTCTCCGACGAGCGGATCTCTCCTGTTAAACACACACGCACGCACGCACCCAAAGACACACCCAAAGATTCCAATGAATAGAAAATTAGCATGACTAATATAAAATTGATGAATGAAGCATTTAACGTGAGAATGATGATGATCAGGATCTTGGCCCAAGCTCAGTTGTGTGTGTTTTGAGTTGGAAACGTTACAGGCAAGTCAAGTCAAGTTGATTTTCCCACCTCCCACGATCTCCAGGGGGTCCAGGGTGATCTCGGGGGCGGCGTGGTCCGCCGTGCGCTGCACCGTGACGTTCAGAACCCGGTTCATCACCGTCACCTTGGTGTCATAGAACACAAGGCCTGGATGGAGGGAAGGGAGGGAGGGATGATGTGGAGAGAGGGAGACGTGAAAGAGAGCAGAACGAGAGTGAGGGTTGATAATAAAAAAAAGAATACAAAAAAAAGAATAAAAAAGGGTGGCTGGGTGGAGCAGACTGGAGGAGAGGTGATTGGAAATCCACTTCTATCCGGTTTGTTTGTCCCACTTTCAAAGACACAGCAACCAGGCAGAGTTTCACCACAGGTCAGAGGTCAAACTGATAGAGCGGCAGTCAACAGCTCCACTTTCGTGACGCACACGCTGCCGATTGCTGGCTCTTTCATTATCCGGAGGATGTTGACTTCCTGAAAGGTATTGGGGGCCAGGGGGCGATGGGGGGGGTGGGGGGGAGTGTTACCGTGGCCGGAGGCAAGCTCACCTTTGGCCTCGCACAGCAGCGCGGCGATGCTGTTCTGGTAGGTGGGCGTCTGCCGGAGCTCCACCAGGGGCAGGAAGAAGCTCTCCAGGGTGTTGTTGAGGGACTGGAGCAGGGCGAAGCGTAGACGCATGCTCTCCACCGGCACGTCTGTTGAGACAGGACGGCACGTGGAAAAGCCGAGCGCAGGGACAGAGAGATGAAAAGAAGCCGTTAATCAACGACGCACGCCGTCAACGGATTCTTTCTGTGACATGTTTTTCATTCTCTCTCTCTCTCTCTCTCTCTCTCTCTCTCTCTCTCTCTCTCTCTCTCTCTCTCTCTCTCTCTCTCTCTCTCTCTCTCTCTCTCTCTCTCTCTCTCTCTCTCTCTCTCTCTCTCTCTCTCTCTCTCTCTCTCTCTCTCTCTCTCTCTCTCTCTCTCTCTCTCTCTCTCTCTCTCTCTCTCTCTCTCTCTCTCTCTCTCTCTCTCTCTCTCTCTCTCTCTCTCTCTCTCTCTCTCTCTCTCTCTCTCTCTCTCTCGCCAGCACGCACACCCACCCACCCACCCCCACCCCACTGAGAGCAAGTTGTTGACGACGACACCACCGAGCGTGCCGCCGGTTCCAGGCCCAGAGCGCTGCTGCACGTACTGAGCAGGGAGGCTACGCGGGGGTCGGCGGCGTCGCCGGGGTCCAGGTAGACCTCGTGGGGGTGCAGTCTGGCCGGCGTGATGGCCAGGTGGCGACACAGCCTGTTGATGTACTGCACCAGGGCCACGTCCATCACAATGCTCCACTTCCTGCAGGCCTTCTGGGCGTGTCGCGTGTCTATGCAGGTGCACCTGGTGGGACAAGGAGGAGAGCGGCTGATTTGAACACTTTACGAGACGTTGATGAGAACACTTGAGAAATGTGAGACGATTTGGCAGCATTGAAGATTTAAAATCTCTCTCTATTTTTTTTTTTATATATTTACGTATTTTTACGAGGTCAAAACGTTTTGTTTGTGAGTGAAGTTACTTAGAAAACAATTCCTCTGAAATAGTTGTGAACGTCCTAATTCAGAAGGCTCTCAAACGCGTGGCCAACAACGGCCCTTGTGACCGGTAACTGTTACCTTTAGGTTATGTCTTCCTCCATACATCTTCATATGCAGCTGACTACTGACGGCATGGCACAGCGTGTTCTGAGAGGGTGTTTACTGCAGGCTAAAGTCATGAGTCTAGGGGGGGTGGGTGAACCACGGCTGTCTGGCTGGTGAGGTACGGGAGGGGGGGCGGGGGGCGGCTGCCAGAGGCTCACCTTTCAAAGTGGAGGTCATATCCGCACGCTAGCAGGGCCCTCCACACGCTACGGATGTCCTGCTTGGCACGGTCCACCGCGAACTTGTGGAAGCCTTCCAGAGTCAGGAACTTCTCCTCAGGAACTAAAGAGCGAGCATGAATCGTTAATGAATCGTTAATTTACCCGTGAGAACATTTAATAGGGATAAATAAAAGACAAGGCAAGATAGATGCTCCCAGAAATAGAAAATTGTCCTGATTTTAACAACAAAGAAACCAGGTCGATTATTATTCTACTTCTCAGTGTATTCCGAAGAACCACGGTCGGTTGTGAGGGCCAGCATGATGCCCTCAGGTCCGCCTGATAAGATACCTTCAGCTTTCTTAGCAGGAGATTTCTCCACGTCCTTCTCATCTGGTCTGGGTTTCTCCGGAGATTTGGGCTTGAGCACAGACTTTTTTTCGCTCAGCGCGGTCCTGCCAGAGAGCCACACATGACTGGTCACGTGGGGAACAGACTACAATTCAGTACAGAAACTTTAACTTTTGGAATGGGAGCTGCTTTCACCATATAACAAACCCTCAAATTCGCAAGCTATCCCCATTTCGGTTCTCTAGTTAAGAACACCTATTACAGGTTGGCAATAACTCCATCATGGCACAACCAAATACAATTAAGATTGATATGATGGTGGAAATGACTAATTGTGTGTGTGAATGTGTGTGTGTATGTGTGTTTCACCTGACGCTGTTGAGCACAGACTTCTCCTTGGTGGGAGGCTTGGTAATGGGCCTCTTGGTGCTCACCACTTTGCCTTGGTGCTGCTCCTTGCCGGCTTTGCTGTATTTGTTCTTGTTGGGTTTGGGGGTGCCGTATTTACGGAGTATCTGTCCAAGAAAAACGAAAAAGAATTGAGCTTTGTCCAGATGACATGGTGGCATTTTGAGTGATACCGTTCACATAGTATGTCACTTCAAACACACACGCTAATGTGTTTTACGTATACAAGCAAACATGGTTACCGTGTGTGTGTGAACGGTAGTTAATGTGGTTATACCTGTACGAGCTGGTCCTATAGCAGTTTATTAGCATTGTGTTCATTTTAACTGTGATTAATTCATGTGGACCTGATAGAGACCCATTCAGTCGAAGCATTGTCACCCTTTTTTTGTGCCAAAAGTACATTTGTAGAGCAGACCGGAGTTGCGGACATGTTCTCCATTGTGTTAATTTATTCTTATGTATAGTGTATGTCTTTACACTGTGTGTGTGAACTGTACGTGGTTATACCTGTGTGAGCTGGTCCTATAGCAGTTTATTCCCATTTTGTTCATGTGAACTGTGCCTAATTAATGCGGGCCAGACAAAGACTAATTTGGATCGAAACGTTGTCACCCTTTATTATGGAGCAGACCGGAGTTGCGGACATGTTCTCCTTCTGCATTCTGCTTCACGTGGTCATACCTGTGTGAGCTGGTCCTCCAGCAGTTATTGTTATTATTGTGTTAATGTATTCTTATGTGTAGGGTATGTCTTTACACTGTGTGTGTGAACTGTACGTGGTCATACCTGTGTGAGCTGGTCCTCCAGCAGTTTCTTGGGAGGCCGCACGTTGGTGAAGAAGACGTGCAGCAGGTTGCCGGGTGTCTGCGAGTTGATCTGCTCCTTGCTGAGGTAAATGTCAGACACTTTAACCGGCTTGGCAGGCGTGAGGCTCAGCATCTGCTCCGAGTGAACGCAGCTCTTAAAGACGTCAGTCAGCACGTCTCGAGCACCTAGCACGAGCTTGTCCCCTAGGGAGGGGGGGCAGGGGGGGGACATCGAAATAGAACATTCAGAACCGGACGAGAGGTGTACATCGAGCTCCCAAGTTCTTTTTTTAAAATGTGGGGACACGCAAGCGTTTTTGTTGTGTGTGTATTGGAATACAACAGCAATGAAAGAGTTGAGTCACCATTCAGAAATGATAAGGGAGAAGCTATGGGGAAGACAAGGCCAACCCACCTCTGATAGACTTGTCTATGAAGTAGTCCTCCAGCGCTGAGCTGCCCTGGGTATCGAACAGGCTTTGGTTCACGCTGGAGGCTGTGAGGATCTCCTCATTGGTCAGCTCCATCAGCTCGTCCTCGCCCTCCAGGCTCGACAGGCCAATCAGGTCGCTGCTGTTGAACAGGCTGGCGCGGATCTTCTCCACTTTGGCCCTGGCGCGAACCTACACGACATATTTCAAGCCCTTTATCACGGATATACAGCCAAACCATTCGATTCAAAAATGCACTCTACGACATGTCTACAACCTGCCGTGAACACAGCCACCCACCTCTATCACAGCGTAGCCCTTGATGGGCCGGGCCAGGATGGCGTTGCTGTCCAGTGAGGTGACCGTGTACATGGAGCCCCCGTCGGACGCGGACGCCGTCTCCACGCTGTCCAGCGGCTCCCCCAGGCTGCCCAGGCTGCCCAGGCTCCCCGTGCTGCACAGGGAGATGTCCAGGCTCTCCTGGCTGGACACCGTGTGGGGGTCCAGGGGACCCTGCGGCGGCGGCGGCACGGCGGTGGCGGCCTGGTCAACGGAGAGCTCGCTAGCGGTGCGCGACACGCCCTGGGAGGAGCTGCAGATGGAGGTCTGGCTGGTGGACGCCGAGGCGCTCACGCTCATGGCCGGCGTCATGCTGCTCGAGCTGTCGGGGCTCTCGCGGCTGCAGCTGTTGGCCAGCGAACGCTCCGGCTCCGCCCCTTTGCCGTCCTGGCCCGGCGCGGGCGCGGCCCCTCCCGGCCTGGCCTTCTTGGGCTCCTCTTCCTGCAGCGGGATGAAGATCTCGTCCTTGAAGAGGCCTCCGTGGGCGTTGCAGGCCCGACGGATGGCGCTGCGCACCACGGCCTCCTCCAGGTGGGTGGGGATGCCGGAGAGCACCAGCAGGCGGCTGTGGGCGCTGGGGCCCACCAGGGCCTGGCAGGCGTCGGTCACGGCGTCCCCGGTCACGCTCAGGCCCTGGGGGTCCTTGTTGGCCAGGTGGCGCATGATCATGAGGAGGGTGAGGCCGCGGTGGAACCACAGCATGTCCTCGGGCTTGCTGCCCGCCATGTTGAGCAGGGCGCTGTCGCTCTCCGAGAGGCGGGCGCTGCCCCGCTTGCCGGAGACGGCGGCCGCCACGGCGGCGGCGGCGGCGGCGCGCTCCCGCTTCATCTTCACCTTCTTGCGCTTGGAGAGCAGGCTGGGGCTCTGCGGGGTCTGGCCGGGAGAGGAGGAGGAGGAGGAGGACGAGTCGCTGAGGTTGGGCGCGCTGGTCGACGACAGCGCCCCCCCCGCGGAGCCGCCCACGTTGAGGGGCAGGGTGACCTCGGCCACGGCCAGGCACACCTCCATCAGGGCGTGGAAGTAGGTGGAGAAGCGGTTCTGCTCGGCGCCCAGGGCCAGGGCCACGCCGCCCGAGGAGGAGGAGGAGGAGGAGCCCCCGGGCCCGGCGGCGGCGGCGGCGGCGGCCCAGCCCTGGGTCTCGCGGTCGTAGAGCTTGCGGAGCTCCGTCTGCAGGGCCATGAGGACGGCCAGGCAGGGGTTGAGCAGCAGGGCGATGGAGCTAGACAGGCCGGCGGGGCTTTTGCGCTGCTCCAGGTGGTGGATTTTACGGAAGAGCTCGGCGAGCAGGTGGAACGTCAACTCTTTGATGCACGGGGCTAAGTCGGTGGTCCAGAGCAACCCGCCTGAATCAAACGAAAAACAGATCAAAAAGAAAAAAGAAACACATATCAAACACTCAACGAAATGTTCAAAGACACATACAGGATCACATTGTTGTTTCGCTTCCAAATCATCAAATCTAGTCCAATGAATATAAAACCTGCATTCAAACGATCCTGAACGTGAATAATCAGGGGAAAGAATTGTGAGCATTGCGGACCCTGAGGTCAGGCTTATATGTCATGTCCTGGTGGCCATGGAGTTCCACCTACCCATGAACTCCACCACCTGCAGCAGCACAGACGAGGGCACCGTGTCCAGCTCATCCTCCGAGCGCTCTGGGTTCTCCCCCAGCTTCCAGGTCAGCAGCTGCTCCGCAAAAGCCATGGCCAGAGGGAACTCCAGGGGAAGGGAGTGCAGCACCAGCACCGAACCAGGAGGGGGCGACACTCCTGAAGAACAGGTACCGAATGATTAGACGGTCCATCGGTTTTTATAATACCACCATAAATGAAGGGATTTGCTATTAGTCTTTTTCAACCATGCAGCTCAATTTTCAAAAAGTGTTTTTAAATAAATAAAAATGGGGAGTGATAGGGTGATTATTCTATGCAGACGAAATATGATTGATAACTGACCGTGAGGCGGCTCAAGTAAGGTTTAAGAGATTATTTAATACAATAAAAAAACTTCCACCGCGAGAGTAAGCAGTGGTTTCTCTGCAGTAATAGAAGACACCTCTTATATTCTAATCAGGCTCCAGGGAGAATCCACTCACCTAGTTTGATGTGCACCTTATCGGTGGGGATGATGACCGAGGGGTACTGGTTGGTGGTCGGAGGGGGTGTGAGCCCGGTGTTGGACGGGGAGGCGTCCAGAGGGTAGCACACGGCCTCCATGAGGTTCAGCTGGCCGTTCCGACGCACCTTGTGGCCCAGGCCGTACACCATGACGCGGGCCCAGGGCGCTTTGTACAGGCTGGAGCTAACGGGAACCACCAGAGGGTCAGAGGTTAACAAGGTTACGGAGGCCGGAAGATATAGGACATGCGCAGCCCCGGTGGACCACTGGGTTGGGACATGGTTTACTGGGACATGGTTTACTGGGACATGGTGTAGGAGGGAGGGGGTGAGCTTACTCTTTGCGGCAGCCCAGCTGGCTCTCCTTGCAGGAGACTATCACAAAGGCAGCGCCCGGGAAGTTGACGTCCATGCTGACCTTCGACTCGGACACAGGGAATTCCTCTGACGTGAACTGTTCCGGTGCATTCTACGCACAGAGAGAGGGAGAGAGAGAAAAGATATTAGCATTGTCTGATAATACATTTAAAAAAAACATGCTGTTCAATTTTTTTATTTCCCCCTTGAGGGGGGTTTGCAAGAGGATCGATACATTCTACACAAAGAGAGAGAGAGAGAGAGAGAGAGAGAGAGAGAGAGAGAGAGAGAGAGAGAGAGAGAGAAAAGAGAATAGCGTTGTTTGATAACAATAAAAAAAAAGTCTGGAGTGCACTAAATCCTTGAATTTCAATTAAAGGGGGTTTGCAAGAGGATCTAAACATTAAAAGATGAAGAAATAAAACACATGTTGAGTACCAGTCAAAAGTTTGGACATTCACTTGGGATGGGAAAGTGTGTCCCAACATTAGACTGGTACTGTCTGTCAGAAGGACAGCAGGAGGGAAAAACCAAACGTGTTTAAAAGGTCGAGTGAGTCTCGGCCTGTGTCGGCGTGGAGGCCGGACACCTGGAGGAAGCAGCAGATCTGCTTGGTGAGCTCCAAGAGGCTCTCCTCCCCCTGGTGCAAGGCACAGGTGATGGCCACCGTCAGCCACTCGCGGATGGGCTGGGTGTTGCCCTGGTAGAACAGCTCCGTGGGCGAACAGCTCTGGCCCTGCAGGTTGTGCAGCAGAGACTGGGCCAGGAGGATGGAGCTGGAGCTGATGGTGCCATCTGGTGGACAACCAGTAGAAGAGCAATCAGCCAACACACAAGACACGCGGGCATGAGTACCGTGCCAACAGCATGGCATGGCATGCAATGAGCCAACACTGTGGGTAAAAAAAATACTGTAGGCAGTCAGCGTCAGAGTAAAACTCTTTCAGAGGCAGCAACCTCTTTATGCAGACTGTGCCTACTGTCAGTCCACATGCCAAACAGTAAACACACTTTATTAATCCCCGTGGGCAAATGTAATTTGTTGCATTATCTGGTCACAATATTAAGGTCACCTGGCAGAGGCGGAGCCAGCAGCTGATTGGACAGCAGCTGCAGGTGTTCCAGGGTGATGTCGCGGATGGCTGGGATGTGGAAGAGGCGGGTGAAGGTGTGGGGGCTCTTGGGGGCAAAGATGTTGAGCAGCGCCATGCGGCAGTACAGACGTGCCAGCGCGCTCTCACAGCGAAGAAGCTCCCTGAAAAACCACGACGCAGTCCAACCCCGGAGAGTTTGATCATAAACACATTCTTATACGCACCAGTGCATGTGTGTATGGGTGCAAGAGAGAAGCACGAAAGCATAACGTTTGTGTTAGCTTGTACCTGTGGATCTGAATGTTGCTGCTGTCTAAGGAGACCAGGCCGTTGGCGGCGGTGCGTCTGGACCCGGCGGGCGGTCTCTCCAGCATCTCAATAGGATACCAGTACCTCACCAGAACACCTTCACTACGCAGGTAGGTCTCCACCTGAACCAACTCGTTGACCTGGGCAAACGCACAGCACCGACGACTCAGACAGGGAATTCACCAACAGGGAGAAAGTCAATGATGTATATTTATACAGTATAAACATGTAACAACATATAACAACTTTCAAGGGAATCATTTTATGTTTCCTTTTCTTTTGTGGAGGCAGCGGTCTATTCACAATTAGCACCGCTTAACTTACAGAGTCAACATCCAGCACAACGCCGTGCAGACCAAAGGTCTTCAGCATGCCGCGGATGGCAAACTTCGGCAACGCCGTGCCCCCTGTGGTGCTGTTGGTGTTGTTGCTCTCCGGACAGCGGATCACCACCGTCAAACCTGGGTGATGGTAACAGTGTGTGGTGAGTCCCCTTCCGATAGAGAGAACCATTCCTAATCATCTTCAAAACGTCTCTGCGTATCCTAAGCCATGCCGATGAACACTGCCGTGGATTATGTGAAGTTCAACAAGGCGCGGTCAGCATTGTGCAGCCTACCTTTGCGAACTTTGTCGATGGTGAACTTGTTGGCCTCGTCCTTGATGTCTTCGATCGTGGGCAGGTAGAGGTCGCGAGGAATGCCACCGTTCTCTTCATAAAGGAACTCCACAGTTTGTCTGGCAATGTCGACCATGCCTGCAGACAATTAGACACACCGCAGTAAGCGACGTAAACAACCCCGCTACTACTTCAGATAAAAAAAAAGACACATTTGTGTCTCAGGCCTTATTGGCCCAGGTGACCGCAGAACCGGAGAATTATTTAGTCGTTGTAATCACAAGAACCATTTTCTTTTCGAGGTATTCCATAGAAAGGGGATTCGATTATATGAAAAAAAGATCATCTTATAATCTTTAGAATACATATTTCCTCATTTAGTGTTGGATTTCATCTGGATCCATAGTTGTTGGACACGCGCAGACGGGATGTTCCTCCACACTCACCGAGCTGCAGCGCCCCCTTGATCTGGTCCAGGCCGGACTTCCTTTCTGCCTCGTTACGGAAGCGTCTGCGAATGGTGGGGAACACCTTGGTCTCCCAGGCTTTCACCAACAAGGCATAGTGGTCCTCCTGGAGTCACATCAAAGCAGTGTCGCAAAATGAAAATGAATCTTTTAAATCCAAACAATTTAAACGTGACAATTTCATAACGACATATATTATTGTTGTTTGTGATTTATCTTTGCCTTTGCTCTAGGTTCTGTCGTTAAAAAGCATTTCTGCACAAAGCACATGTCAGATTAAGATATTCACATCGTTCAAAAGTTTCAGGTATTCATATTGTTCCAAGGTTTCTGAAGCTCCGTTGGCTTCTTCCCTCACCCTGGGGACGTCTTCGTCGTCCTCGTCGTCACTCTCGTCATCGGCAATGGGGGCAGGATGGCCGTCCGGGCCGGACACCACCAGGTTCTCGTAGCTCAGCTCCACCTTGTAGTGGCAGGACGAGTCGCTGTTGTACTCTGTCCACGCAGGAGAGGACAGACAACAAAGCCAGTTCATGCAAGCATTACCGACTGGGTGACCCACGCACGCGCACGCACACACGCACGCACGCACGCACACACACACACGTACAGGCGCGCACACACACATACATACACACACACACACAGACAGCAGGGAGCAGTGGGGGTGGGGGTGGGGGGTTAGCCATACAGCAGAGACAAACAGAGGACTGAAATGAAAACTCAGGACATGACGCAAAACAAATACGATGGTCGAGTAAAAAAAATCTAAATAAAGAAATGGAAATACACTCTGCTCTAGGAGCACATATTCATCTTTTTAGTTTCCAGAGAGAAAATCCTTGCTAGCCAACAAAGAAAAGCAGAAGTCACGGTCGGGGAGGGGGTTGCTTGGGCATGGGTGGGTGAGGGGGGGGGGGGGGGGTTAATTCATTAAGCAAGACGGGAGAAAATGAGGAGCACATACGTTGCTGGGCAACGGCCACGGCTGCGATCCGACAGGGGGGTCCGTGGGAGCCGGAGTCGGACGCCACGCTGGCCCCTGCGTCGTTGTCACTGTCCGAGGCCATGGCGAAGGGGAGAGCCTCGAAGTTGGCGCTGATTTCCTCCGCCAGGTCCACGCACAGGTCGGCGGCGTTCCGGTGGGCTTGGCCCTCGGCGTACGCGAACGGCCGGCAGCCGAAGTTGGCGCGGATCTTTGTGTTCTGTGGGATAGAACGAAGACAACACCATTACAGACACGCTAGGCTTTGAAAACTATAGTGTTAGACACCACCCTTACAGACACACTGACTGGGCTTTTAAAACTATAGTGTTAGACACCACCCTTACAGACACGCGAGGCTCTTAAAACTATAGTGTTAGACACCACCCTTACAGACACGCTAGGCTCTTAAAACTATAGTGTTAGACACCCCCCTTACAGACACGCTAGGCTTTGAAAACTATAGTGTTAGACACCACCCTTACAGACACGCTAGGCTCTTAAAACTATAGTGTTAGACACCACCCTTACAGACACGCTAGGCTCTTAAAACTATAGTGTTAGACAACACCCTTACAGACAGACTGACTGTGCTTTTAAAACTATAGTTTTAGACACCACCCTTACAGACACGCTAGGCTCTTAAAACTATAGTGTTAGACACCACCCTTACAGACACGCTAGGCTCTTAAAACTATAGTGTTAGACACCACCCTTACAGACACACTGACTGGGCTTTTAAAACTATAGTTTTAGACACCACCATTACAGACACGCTAGGCTTTGAAAACTATAGTGTTAGACACCACCCTTACAGACACACTGACTGGGTTTATAAAACTATAGTGTTAGACACCACCCTTACAGACACGCTAGGCTTTTAAAACTATAGTTTTAGATACCGCCATTACAGACACGCTAGGCTCTTAAAACTATAGTTTTAGACACCCCCCTTACAGACAAGCTAGGCTTTTAAAACTATAGTTTTCGACACCACCATTACAGACACACTGACTGGGCTTTTAAAACTATCCCTTTACAGTTTCACATAAGAGAACAGATACAACTATAGTTTTAGACAACGCCATTACGGACACACTCTATATAGGCTTTTAAAACTATCCATTTACAATTTTATATAAGGGAACACTTAACCAAGGGACAACTAGTTGTAGACAGCACCATTACAGACACACTAGGCTTTTAAAACTATCCAACTATCCATTTATTATTTCCACAAATATTTTGTGTGTGTGTGTGGGGTAAAAAGAACCCACCTTCTTTTGAATGTGCACCAGAGGCCACATCCCCCCAGCCACGTCCTCTAGGAAGGGACTGAGGCGCTGTCCGCAGTAGGTGAAGTACACCCTGCCTTTAGGGGCCTGGCCAGGGGGTGGAGGGGTGCCCTCCGAACGCTCCCAGCCAATGCCTGCCACATCACCTGCGGCCGTCAAGATGTACAGTCAGTATAGCAGCAGATTGGTGTGTCTGTGTGTGTGCGTGTGTGTGTGTGCGTGCATGTATCTTAACAATAGAGTCCAGACAAATCCAAAGAGATTAAAATTTGTTCAATTCAGGGACTCTGGAAAAGCTCTGGCGCAGAGCGAAAGTAATATTTGCATGAGTAAAAAATGTAGTTACACAGAGCGGGGCTTACATTAAGCCAGTAGGATATACATGAGAAGGGTTGTATCTAATAAAAGAGAATGCCAGATTGCAGGCTAATCCATGATCCTATTCAAAGGAATGAGGTGCCATAGTAACGACGTTACGATAGAGACGTTGAATATCGATATCATGCATCCACATCACGGCAGTTGGCTCAAAATATTTCCATCAAACTAAGGCGGATCATCCTGACAGTAGCGTGCGAGGTCTACAAGGAGTTGGGTGTCCCGTCTCACCAGGAAGCAGGGCCACGTCCAGCCGGACGCTCTTCCACTGCAGCAGACTGGAGCCGTTGTAGTGCACCGCCCTGCCGTTACTGACCAGACCAGACCAGACCAGACGAAACCAGAGAGATGGGACGGATGGATGGAAGGGCACAACAAAGACAAGGGGGGGGAGGGAGGAAAGAGGTCAGCATTCCGACTAAAGAAACAAGAGCAGTGGGTGATAACCCGGCAGAGAAGGAATCATCTTAGATGTTTACTGAAGAAATAATAAGGAAGACCAAATATCTTGTATTTAGCCAATATGTCTAATGCTTCTTAATAGAAGATAAATTAGCTTCCTAAGAAATGTGGATCTTGGATTATTTCAAGACATACTCATCAAGATCATTTTCTTGTTTTATTGGCAGATTATTTGAGTTGTTTGCGTTTATCTCTTAAATTCTATCCGTTATTTCTCATTTGTTGAGAGGCATTTTTTTTTGTTGCAGTGAACACAGTGGTTTCTGAACACAGTGGTTTCCCATACTTGTGAAAGAGGCAGGTTCCAACAGGATTGGTCCAGGCGCCGTCTCTCTTCTCCGCCTCCGTGGCGAAACCAAAAGACACGATAGGTCCACTGTCATCCTCTGAGTCTCCATAGGAGACAATCTCTATTTCCCAGTAAAAGGATGGCGCCTATAGGCAAAAAGAGCCAGGAACAATATGAACTCTTATCTCTTATAAAACATCTCTAAAAATGATTTTTAATCTTGATAACACATCTTTTTTCAACAAAACGACCACTATCTAATCAAAATCCAAAACCAAACAGCCAGTTATTAGTTAGGTGACGGTGTCCAGAGTGTGCTCACCTGAACAGGTACAGGTGAGGTGGTGTAGATGAAGGTGCCTCTGGGAAGCCCTCCTCCGGCGCTAGGGTCCGCCAGGAAGGTCACAGAGGTCAGACGGGAGGAGAACATGCAGGCACGGACCGGAGGAAACACTCTGGATGGACACCACGTGATCTCTTTGGGCTGTGGGACCACCAGGGTTAGGAGAGAAATTAAGTCAACATGACCAGGTCGGACCAGTCCTCTACCACCAGGGTTAGGAGAGAAATTAAGTCAACATGACCAGGTCGGACCAGTCCTCTACCACCAGGGTTAGGAGAGAAATTAAGTCAACATGACCAGGTCGGACCAGTCCTCTACCACCAGGGTTAGGACAGATATTAAATCAAAAGGACCAGGTCGGACCAGTCCTCTAGCACCAGGGTTAGGACAGATATTAAATTAAAAGGACCAGGTCGGACCAGTCCTCTAGCACCAGGGTTAGGACAGACATTAAATCAAAAGGACCAGGTCGGAGCTCGGTATCAGAGGGACTTTATGGATACGTGGCCATACCACTTTGGTATCTGAACCCTCGAACATCAGCCGCAGAAACGGAATCTCTACCGTTGGTCTTGATATTTTTGTACACGTTTTTTTATTATTAGATTTGTTCCTGCCACAGTGGATGGATGTGATGGTGAACCCACCTGGCGCCGGTCTGTCTGGAGAGGAGGGGGTGGTGGGCGAGCGCAGTCTCTGTACAGCGTCCTCACTCTCTCACACTGGGCCTCCACCATGCCCAGACGCTCCCCTGCTCAAGAACACAACTGAGTTAGGCACGCACGCACGCGCGCACGCACGCACGCACGCACATCGGAATGGGAAGCGGCCACTTGAAATCATTTCTAACATAAAAATATACGTTTATAAAAAGCACCCTTGGATTATTTCATAAGTTATATTTCAATACCATATTCTTTTTTTATGTGCCAAACTGGGTCCTCAATAACACTGATAGTACTCACCAGGGCTGCATTCCTGGGCCACCAGGTTAAGCACCTCCACAGCTGCAGGACACTGCTGAATGAACTCTTCACAGAAGGAGCTGTCCTCCAGGAGCTGGGCCATTACCAGGCAAGCCCTGCAAGCCCACACCAGAGTTTAACACACATCCACATATCCATCCTTCACCTCTCAAATCCCAGGAACATTTTCGTTATCGAGCAGACGCTTTTATCGAAAGCGACTTACAAATAGATTCCAGGGACAGCCTCCCTGGAGCAATTTAGGATGAAGTGCCTTGCTCAAAGGTGGTGTTCCCAGGTGGGATTCGACCTCCTTTTGGTTACCAGGTAGCTGTCCTACCCACTAGGCCACCATTATCACCATCATCCCAGTAAGATTCTCTTTTCCCCCATGAGTAGAAACCACATGCGTGTGGGAACACATGAAAGGCGCCGAGACTCTTACGACAGGTAGGATGTGCGGCGCGTGAGGTCAAATCAAATCACCTGGTCCTTATCTCGGCCAGGAGGCGGACGGCGGCCATGACAGGGCTGGAGCCGTCTCCTGAGGCGGGGAGCGAGGTGTGGATGGAGAGGCTGCCTTCCTGCGGCAGCAGCATGGACTGCACCGCCTGCACCACCTTCTCTGTGATGGAGAGCTTGTACAGGGGCAGGGCCTGGAGGGGAGTGGGAGGGGGAGGAGTGTTAGAAAGGCTCTGGGGTGACGGCGAGGACTGTTAGCCCGCCGCCTCGAGGTGTAAGCACATCTCACGTTTTACACAGCCACGGGACAACATGGAGGATTTGATGGATTTCTGGGGCTGCGGCGTACACAAGCAGGGAAGCCCCGTTGGAAGCTCTGTTGGAAGCTGTAGGTGCTCTCACCTCTGATCGGGGCGTGCAGAGTCGAGAGATGGGCACTGTTAAGATGTCGGAGGCCTTGCAGGTTCTCCTGTATTCACAGGAAGGGAATTTGACGGTGGCGATGCCCTCCTGCTCGTTGATGGACATGACCACGCCAACACTGCCCAGCACTCCTTTGCCAACCACCTAAGGACAAATACACAATCGATATTAATAAATATAAAAATACACGATGCCATAATTCCAGTCCAAAGTTTGGATACACTTTGTCATTCAAGTGAATAGGACAGTATTTCCAATCTTCTGACTGGTACTGTATATATTATATTTGCTCTGGAGGTATCATACTTGGTAGTCGCAGATACATACATATATGCATGTGTAACTATTAAAGTGGTGCTTCAACGTGTACTTCGAAAGTAACATAATTTTTTTTTGGGGGGGGGGGGGGGGGGGACGGCACCAATGTCCCCCGCCCACCTCCTCTCACCCACCTGGACCTCGGAGCCGATCTTGATGGTCTCCTTGAAGCCCCCGAGGGCGCAGAGCGCTGCCACGGCCTGCCTGCCGATGGCCTGGAGCTTAGCCAGCTTCCTGCTGCTGCTGCCGCTGCTGCTGTTCTCCAGGATGCTCTCAGCATACTTCCCCAGCTGGGGGATGAACATCAGGGCTCGGGACAGCACCTGGCCGGGAGAGGAAGGATTCATTCATGATTTCATCATACTTTTAAACAATTTTTTTTAAAATAAGCAGCTGCATACACTTTCAGAAATGTAAGTGTAAGCACACATACAATATTCTATGTCATATAAACAAACTTTTGGTCACGATGAACAAATGAAAAACATATACATAAAAATAACAAACAGCCAATGGCCACTCTTTGATAGCACCTTTCCGGTCTACCTTTTCAGCAGTGCTGGTCCAGATCTGAGCGGTGTTGGACTCGGGGGCGGTGAGCAGGCTGTGTAGGAGGGCGATGACCTCCGCCGCCATGCTGTTAGCCACGTGACCACTGATGAACGGCCTGATGGGGTCCGACCTGAACGGCAGAGCACACAACGGAACGAGCGGACCAGTCACAACCTAAACCTAGAGTCTTGTTTGTGTCACGGCAACAGGCTACAGTTCTACCCCTATGACAGGTGCTCTAACCAGATCATTCTGTTAAATATATATATATATATATATATATATTATTATTATTATTATTATTATTTTTTTTTTTTTTTTTTAAATCATGTTTTGGGATTGATAAACCTTAAGATAACTCCTATAACATCTCCAGGTGACGTGTTCTCTTCTGAGAGTTACCTGGCGAGGTCTGAGTTCCTGTCTCGGCAGACGGCCGTCTGGGCGGTCTTTTTCTTGTCGCCGGTGGTAACGCCCCCCGCGGCCTCCTGGGCGGGAGCCTCCACGGGGGGGCCCACGCTGACTATCAGCCCGGACTGGGCCCACTTATTGGCCTTCCTCAGGGCGGCCGCGGCCTCCTCCGTGATCACCTCACAGCTCCCACTCTGAGGGCCGGGAAAGGTAATACAGATTATTACTATTTATTTATGTAATGAAGATAATATTGATGTAGTGTATATGTAATGTAAATGTTACAGTTTTTTACTATTTATTCATGTAATGTATATAATATTTAGGTAATGTAAATGTAATACAGATTATTACTATTTATTTATGGACAATTGTAATCATATTTGATCCTATGGGCGGCCATGTTAAAGGGTTTGAAGCTCCACTAGTCTGTTGTCTACTCCGTGTTTGTCCAGCTAGTGGTCGTGTATGCACGGACGCATTTAGACAAAAGAAGTTCGTTAATGGAAAAATAAAGCAGGGGCAGGAAATGTAAAGGCCAAAGGTTAAAAGAAGGCGTTGACAGGAGGTGACATAGTATGTCGTAACGAGGGTCTTTTACACGTGTTGACGGTGATTCTGGGAATTCTGTGTCTCTATGCGAGATGTGGCATTGAGGGTAGACACTGACCTTGGTCATGTCTCGGTCCATTTTCACCACCTTCTCCATGTTGGCTCCCGTGCCGAGACGAAATGGACGTCCTTCTGAGCTGCTGCATGTCGAAACAAACAGACAAGCAACAGAGGTGTCCAATAAACAAATACCAACCTGGTGGTGACGTTCACATCATATTTTATTCATGAGCACTGTCCCTTTTCATCTAAATCATAAGTGAAGTATGATGCAAATGATTGTAAGTTTGCATGAAGATTCACCTTAGCAGTGGCTGCAGGACCTCATGTGAGGACTGGTCTTCCCTCTTGTGGATGAAGATGGATAGCTTGCCGTCCACAGCCTCGCCCTCCTCCCCACCGTCCTTATCTGATTTCAGGGCACCCTTGGAGCTGGCGCGGGTCAGGCTGGTGTCAGGCTCTGAGGAGCTGGGAGACAAGAGGGTCTGGCAGCCTGGAGGAGAGAGGGAGGGAGGGAGGGAGAGGGCAGATAGAGAGAGAGAGAGATGCAGAGAGAGGGGGGGCAGATACATAGACAGACAGACAGACAGACAGACAGACAGACAGACAGACAGACAGACAGACAGACAGACAGACAGACAGACAGACAGACAGACAGACAGACAGACAGACAGACAGACAGACAGACAGACAGACAGACAGACAGACAGACAGACAGACAGACAGACAGACAGACAGACAGAGAGAGGGGGAGGGGGGGGGGGGGGCAAGGTGTTAACAAGAGCATCAGTTAAGGCCTGCAGCTCCACAGTCTTCAGGGTCGGGTATCTCCTACTAGGAAAATGAACATTCCGGCTTAAGAGTCAGCTCATTAGCAAAAGTTATGCTTGTCGACAACAATCCCAGTTTATTCCCTGTAAATTTTAACAATGTTTTACTACTGGTTTTCTCGCAAAACGTTTGAATTGATCATATCCGCCCGTCCGGAGAGATTTAGGGTCTCTGAACCAAAATGGACACTAAACCTAAATCCAAAATGGACACTAAACCCAAATCCAAAATGGACACTAAACCTAAAGCCTTACCCGGCACCACGTAGTCGGCTAGCTTGGCGAGCAGCAAGGACGCGATGCGTGAGGCGGGGTCGCTGGCGTCCTGCTGCTCGGCGTCCAGTGTGTTGATGGAGTAGCTCCAGGAGGGCAGCGCCACGTTGCCGCAGTCCTCCACGCTCATGAGGGGCAGGGCGGCCCGGCACAGCTGCAGGATGATCAGCACCAGCTTGGGGGACGGCCGCTGGTCCAGCAGCAGAGACAGGAGCTTCGACACGCAGGCCGGCTGGCTCAGGATGGCCTTCCCTATGTGGCTCCTGCAAGAAAAATATATATATTTATATATTTATATTGTTTTACCTTACATACTTAAAGAACGGGGGATATACAGTTTACGTATACGTCCAACAATTTTTTTGTTAATGAGCCTTAGTTAAAAAAAATATATCGAATAATAATTTAATATTTACGTTAAAGTAACCCAAAATACTCCACATTACAAGTGGACACAAGGACCCAAAGTCTGCATGAAACAAAAAACGCCCGTTTAAAGTTGTCCAAACTGTTTAACAAACTAACTTGAACTGCAATGCGATGCCAGCAGTGATGGCGGTGGTGCGTACCTGGACAGGTCGTTGAGCAGACTCAGGACGTCCTGCAGCGCGTCATTACCCGCCGCCTGGTTGCCACAGCACTCCGTGGCCCGGGCCAGGTGATTGGTCAGCAGGCTGGACACCTGCCGAGCCAGCCCAGAGTGCACTGCGTCTGTGGACCCACCTGTGGAAAAAGAAGAGCGTTTTTTTCGATATCTTTCGCTGCCAAAAAAAAATGCAATGAAAGCTTGGCCAAATAGTTTGTATCAAGTCAACGTATCTGATATTTCGCAATTCAAGATCAATTATCTTCCTAAGAATTGTGAATGTTGGCAGACAATTCTATTGGCAGATGATTTAGCTCGTTTGTTTTTATTTCTTCCGTTTATCTCTTCATTTCCATGCATCATTTCTTGCAAGGTATTTTTTGCAGTGAACACGCACTGATCTGAATCCATTAAGGGAAGAAACCGTCGAGGCTATATGGTAAACATGGCGGTCAAGATGTCTTAGTAGGGCCTAAACACTAGACTAATGTGATATGAGGATGTGCATCCTCAACCATGCTCGATCCATCTTAACATGGTTTCCTGGCCTATCTCCATCTCCACTGAGCTGGCCATGCTGTTACCTCTCAAAAACCTTCCTCTGCGTCTTGCCCTTAGCCTGACTCTGTTGGAATCTACAAAATGAGAACCAGTGAAAAGTTGCTCTTGTCACCTCTCATGCAAAAAAATAAAATAAATACGTTTATCACTGTCACAACGGAACCAATAGCGCCAAGCCTCCAATAGGTGGCCGACTTAACCGTGAGTCTCCCCCTACAGCCTAAACCACTTTGGGGCTCTAGAAAAGCGCTGTATCAAGTGTTATCAATTATTATTATTATTATTATGAATCATTAAACCTACCTTCCACCTTCTCCCACTCTATGCAGCGGTTGGCCAGCACCTGGAAGGCCGCCCAGGCCATGGTGGCCACCTTCTGCTTCTTGGTCTGCTTCTCGTTGGAGCTGCAGTCCCTCTGGCCACTCAGGCTGCACAGCCGGTCCATCAGCTGGACCAGGCCGCTCCGAACCAGGCACTGCTCCTCGCTCCTGGAGGGAGAAGTCATTTGGTGTAAATACGTCCACGGTAACTGAAGAGGTGAATATTGGCTGGCGCTCCTTGCTCATGGAAGGAGATATTTACTTCATTTATTTAAGTCATTTGGTGTAAATAGGTCCACCATCACTGAAGAGGTGAATATTGGCTAGCGCTCCCTACTCATGGAGCTAGGTCAAGGACGGTCAGATTCCAGCGCGAACATTTACGCAGCATTTTGGATATATAGGTCCACTATTACTGAAGAGGTGAATATTAGTTAGTGTATACGTTGGTGTTTTGTTTAAAGGGTAGTGAGCGTTCTTGCCTGGTGTAAGGTATGGTGCAGAGCATGCCAATACTGTTGGAACAGGCGATGGGGTAGCGAGCACACAGTGACACTACGGACGTCATGGTCTCCCCAAAGGCCTCCTGCACCTGCTCCACCATCCCCCCGCACGTCAGCTCCTCGATTCTGCACGGGGAGGAACAGGAGACACGTCCAAAGGGCTTTGAACATACCACGGTGAACACTACTGTGGGGAGTGTGTCGCCATGAAGAATCATTTGACCAAACGTGAATACCAATATATACAGCATCAGTCAAATGTTTGGACACACTTTCCCATTCACTTGAATGAGAGCATGTGTCCAAACTTTTTACTGGTACTGTGTATATATATATATATATCTTTTTTTTAAAATTTTTTTTTTTTGGTTCCCCTGTGTGTTACCTGGGCCCGCCTTGCAGCACCATGGTAACGGGTCCCACCAGGTGGGTGACTCCGCCTACTCTGACGGCGGCGGTCAGCAGCTCCCTCATGTGGATGAGCGCCTGCTTCCGCGTCTTGCCTCGCCTCCAGCGCGTCTGGGCGGCGGACAGGAAGCTGCTGCTGGACACCTGGAGGAGGAGAAGAAGAAGACACAGGAAGTCCACGCGGGTCAACGCCAAACGCACGTCAGAGCACTACGCCACACTCAACGCATGTTTGATTTATTTACACAGCCTTCTGAAATGGCACTCTGAAAAACATCTTTTGTCTGTTTCGATTTCATCGTGGCCAGTAGTATGACTGACGTGCACCAGGTAAGTTATATTGTAGAATAGCTGTCGGATTCGGCTATGGCAGACGGTAGTGGTGTGTGAGAGGCTTACAGCCTGGTCTGGCGTGGTCCCGATGAAAGCAAAGAGCTGGCCCAGCAGCACGCTGTACGTCGGCTTGTCACGGCTGTCCTCGATGGCCAGCGACTGGAGCAAGGTGAAGGAGCTGCTCCGGTGACTGGTAGGGTGGTGGCGCCGCCTAGAGGACATGGGTGAAACAGCACACTGTTGACAACGAGCTTCATGCAATTCTTGACTCCGTGTATTTCTATGCAGCGTAAACGACGACAAACTATGAATACTTTTTTATTTTCGGCCCCTACAAATGTAAATCACTCACTCGCATTGTTTTTTAATGCCGTTTTAAAGAAATCACCTTTGTGTTGCATGTGTGAACTCTAAGTCCTGGTTGGCAATCATTTCCAGGTCAGAGGGCGCGGACATGCTGCGTAGGAAGACCGGCTGTTTAGCCACGGGGATCGACGCCTTGGTGTCAGACACAGACTTACAGGCTGAAACAACATATGGCAACATTAAGTTAACATTTACACACCAACACAAAAACAGCTGAACATACCAGAGGGAGTGTTTCTGTAAAGGATCACATCAAAGGCCTTTAGTCTTAGCTGTGTCAAGAAGTAGAGGGTCACAACGACAAAGAAAACACAGTAAGTGAGAGAGAGAGAAAAAAAGAAAGAGAGAGAACAGAGAGACAGACAGACAGACAGACAGACAGACAGACAGACAGACAGACAGACAGACAGACAGACAGACAGACAGACAGACAGACAGACAGACAGAGACACACGGGGGGGTGGGGGTGGGGGGGGGGGGTCACAGCGTGTGTACCTGGCCCCGGGGTGCCAGTGGGCGTGCTGGTCAGGCTCCTGCAGTGCGGTGCGATGGTGACGTGAACCAGCAGCTCAGTGCGGTTCATCAGGCTCTTCACCAGGGCTTTGGTTTTGGCCAAGGGAGCAGCGCTCTTCATGTGCATGGAGTTCACCTCCTGGAAGAACTTCTCTCTGCGTGTACAGAGAAGAAAATGTCACGGCGCATCCAGTTATGCAATCATCGGAGCAACAACGTCTGTTTTGGGATTGCCTCTAGTTTGCATGTTGATCATGGTTTTACCTCAGTGCAAGGACCACGTTTTCCAAATTGCTGAAGTCTAGCGGGACTTCTTTCAGCGAACACAGCAGTTCCAGCTCTTTCACTTTATTCTGGTAAATAAAAAAAATTACATAAAAATGAACTTCACAGAGAAAGCACTAAGGTTATGGTTAGGTTAATGAGCTTCACTTCCTGCACTGAATTATACATAATCTCCACAGAATCAGAGCCCGAGGGCCATTTCTCTACCTCAAAGAAGTGGTAGTCGTGGAAGAAAGGAGCGTTGTTCTCCAGCTTCCCCTGCTGAGCCTCCTCTACCTCGTTCTGCCACTTCTGCTCCAGCTCCGCCACGCTCTGGAGGGAGGACAGGGACAGAGTTACCAACACACACACACACACAGACGCAGTTAACTATACACCACCCACACACACAGTTAACTTACCAACACACAAACGCACAGTTAACCTACCAACACACACACACACAACCTACCAACACACACACACACACACACACACACCTAACTTACCAACACACACACACTTAGATAGCTTAGCACACACAGCCAGTTAACTTAACACAAACAAACACACAAACAGTTAACTTCCCAACACACACACCGTTATCTTGACACCACACACACACAGACGCAGTTAACTATACACCACCCACACACACAGTTAACTTACCTACACACACAAACGCACAGTTAACCTACCAAAACACACACACACACACACACACACACACACACACACACACACACACACACACACCTGCAGCTGTCGCTCCATGGCGTTGATCTTCTTGAAGGTCTCTGCCATGATGTTACAGAGCAGATCGTACTCCTCTGCATGCTCCTCACGGTACTGGAAGTTGACCAGCGACTGCAGAGCATCCACCAGGGTGAGGTGTTTGATCACACAGGACACTATGACCTCCTCCATAACATCTGGCCTGATCACCTCCCTGGGAGGAGCGCAGAGGAGAGGCAGGGGGTTGGAGAAGAAACGGGACAGCCCCATATACAATATCAAAACGGTTATATTAATGCACAACAATACAGGATGGATCTCAAAGCCAGAACTGAGTGCTGCTGCTCCTACTGTACATCATTTGGCCTCGACTCCTCCAAGTCCAGGCTCAAAACTCACTTTAATGCTTTAGCGTTTGGATCGTCCTGATGTGTTTTTTTGTTTATGCCTAGGATTGTTTGATTTGCCTGATTTGTGTGTGTTGAGGCTTATGTGTGTGTTTTTGGTTTGAATCTGTCCCGTGATTTTACTTGCCCGCTCTGGTTTGTACAGCACTTTGGTCACCGTATGTGGTTTTAAAATGTGCTTTAGATCAGAACAGAGTCTCACTCTATGCTGTTAGTGGTTAGGGTTGGGGTGGGGGTTGGGATGGGGTTGGGGGTTGGTGTTAGGGTGCTCAGAGTCTCACTTTATGCTGGGGTGGTTAGGGTTGGGGTTGGAGTGGGGGTTGGGATTGGGGTGTGGGTTGGGGTTAGGGTGCTCAGAGTCTCACTTGATGCTGGTAGTGGTTGGTGTTGGTGTTGGGGTTGGGGTGGGGGTTGGGGTTAGGGTGCTCAGAGTCTCACTTGATGCTGGGGCGGAACTGCGGCCTAGCCTTGCCGGACACCTCCCGTAGACGGCCCATGATTCCCGGGGGGAGGCGGATGCGCGGCAGGTCAAAGTAGGTCCCGGGCATGAGGCCAGGGGGCGGGATGAGCACGTCGGACGGGTAGGTGAACTCCCGGTCCTCCTCGATGGTGAGCGGTAGCGGCGAGGGGCTGGGGGTCAGGGCCGGCGAGATGGCACCGTTTGCTTCCACCTGCCACTGGCATCTACGGAGAACGAACAAAATGAATTATTATTGTTATTGTTTTATAGGGCCGTATAACGTAAAAACTGTAGATATACAGTACTGTGCAAAGGTTTTAGGCAGGTGTGTAAAGTAAGAATGCTTTCCAAAATCGAAGTGTTCATTGTTTGGTTTATTCAATTAACTAAACGCAAAGTGAATGAACAAATGAACAATCTAAATCTAATCAATATTTGCTGTGACCACTCTTTGTTTTCCAATCTTTGCCACTGTTTTTTCACATCTGCCTAAAGCTTTTGCACAGTACTGTACGTATTTTCTTTTCTTAAACCCAACTGCCTGTATGCTGAAGGTTGTACCAGACTGTGGTTAGCCGTGCCCTACTGCACCGTGCCATCCCTGTAACCTGGCACTATCTCGATCGATACACGCGGACCGCGAATCAGAACTACCGCGCCCCAAAAAAAAAAAAATGTATATTCTCTCCCTGTCTGTGACTCCGCTTTAGCGAGCGTGCTTTTCCGCTTGCGGGCTCGTTTTTTGCCAAGTCACCTTTGCAGCAGCTTGGAGCAGAGCAAGTCGTGGCAGGCCTCTTCTTCTCTGGTCACCTCCGGTCCGTTGTAGAGGATGCGCAGCATGGAACAGGCCAGCACCGACAGGCCCAGCGCCAGGTCTGCCAGGAAAGGGAGGCCCCCGGAAACATCCTCGGAAGACTCCTGGTAAACACACAGCAACACACGCAGAGGAACGGGCCGATCAGCATTATAACCCCACCCACAGCGAATTCCATTACACTGGTTATGTAACAGCAGGAGCCGCAGCGGCGCCATGGTTACTGCGCAACAGTACGCTGGGGGAGTCTGAGGGAATGCGGAGTCATAAATATATTCAGGAGCATACAGTTTGATACGGTATTCACCTCACACAACGCAACTACAGCACAACGGAAGCCCCCAGCATCAATAGCCCCCCAGCGTTGGAAGCAGAAGCTGCTGCCGCCGTGTTCCTGATGCAGTGCACCCAGCAGCTGGTGGTGTGGGGGGGGAGGGGGTGGTGGTGGTGGTGGATGAGGGTGGTGGTGGGTGGGGGTGTTGATGGTAGAGGTGGTGGGTGGTCTTACCTGGGCTCTGACTGTGCAGGAGAAGGCCCACATGGCTTTGTCAGGGGTGTTGATGGTGGGTGGAGGGTGTTGATGGTGGGTAGGGTTTTGGAGGGCAGGTGGTAGTGGTGGTGGTGGTGATGGGGGGGGGGGGGGGGCTTACCTGGGCTCTGACGGTGGAGGAGAAGCCCCACATGGCCTTGTCGGGGGTGTTGTGCTCTCGGCCGCTCCTCATCTCAAAGGAAAAGGTCACCGTGTCGCCCTCAACCTGAGGAAAGGGGCATGGAAACTGGCTGTGAGCACTTCACTCTCAGTGTGTGTGTGTGTGTGTGTGTGTGTGTCAGTGGGAGAAAGAGGGAAAGAAAGGGAGACAACGCCACAGTGGATAGAAAGCTCGTCAGCCATTTTGACGGCCCCCCACCTCTCACCTTGACCAGGTCTTTGGGCCAGCCCGTCCCCAGGACACTGCGGCTGCCGTAGCCCAGTATGTTACCTCCGTACTCGGTCACCTTACGGCTGTTTGTGTTCGGCCCGGCATACATCACCAGCTGGAAATACCAACAATGTTATGGAACAGTGGAAAAATGGGAGAAATATTTTATGTTTCTTTGGAGGAAGTGTTTTGTGTGTGTGTGTGTGTGTGTGTGTGTGTGTGTGTGGTGTAGGTGTGTGCGTGTAAGTGTAAATGTGTGTGCGTGTATGTGTATAGGCGTGTGTGTGTGTGTGTGTAGGTGTGTGTGTGTAGGTGTGTGTGTGTGTGTGTGTGTGTGTCAGGTGGAAGGGTTTTGTACCTTGTCGTAATCGTACTGGGAGGAGCAGCGGGAGTCGAAGCGGAGGTACAGGCAGCGAGCCCCGGGTATGTGCACCGTCTCCTTGAACTTGTAGTTGTCTCGTACCGGGTGGACCGTCTCCACCGTCTTACCCGCGGCCCACGGGGCGGGGATCCTCAGCCCGGTTAGGAAACCTGGCTCCTCCCGCTCGTCCAGGATCCGGAAGCTGGGAACGTCATAGAAAGTCCAATGCATAAACTTCCTCGTCTCCAACCAGGCATACACTTTATATAAGGAAATATTTGTATTAAACCTTTATTTAACCAGGTAAATGCTATTGACAGACCTGGCCAAAACGGCAGCAAAACACAAAGCAATATTGCATAAAGGATAAATAAAACTGGGTCATAAAATTCCCAAAAGTACAAAACGTATTTTTGGACGTATGGTATATCTTTTTCTATCTTTTCGATGCACATCCCCCGGTTGAAAGCCATACCTGTCTTCAGCATCAGCAGCAGCAGAAGCCTTAGCCCCCTGGCCCAAAGGAGCTCCCGACAAGGTAGCCTCCTCAGTGAACAGTGGAGACTGGGTCTTCAGCAGCAGAGCCGTCTAGAGAACAGTCAAGGATCACACATGTATTTATAAAGGACAGAACTTTGAAAAAATTTTGTTTTACCTTTTCTAATGAGCATTACTACTAGTTTTAAAGTGAAACAGTAAAATTCGTTATCTAAAAAAAAACAACTGAAATTGAGACAGGGACAGTATTTATGAAGTCAAAGACCGTGCGGTGGTGTGGTCCTATACCTGGCTGGTGTAGAGGACCAGCTGGACCAGCTGGGGCATGAGGGCGTCGGCCAGGGTGAGGGTCTGCAGGTTGGGGTGCATCAGAGAGGTGAGCAGCACAGGCAGCAAGTGGCCCAGCATGGTAGCCTTGGTGATCTGCTCCAGACCTTTCAGTCTAAAGGGGGGGGGGGGGGGGGGGGTGGGCAGCAATGATGAGAAGCAGGTGGTGGGTGTCAACAGGGGCAATCAATACAGTCAGAGAAAGGAAAGAGGTGGAAAAAGCTTTAATTTTTATTTTTATAATAATACATTGATAAAGAAAAAGCTTTACTCCACACATGGACGTAGATAGATTCATTAATTAATTCAGATAGAGGTAGCCATTTATAGAGGAGATTTACACTGAAGAAAAAAAAGATTTTCAGTTCAATTCTTAATTAGTGAAACAGAGAAATCGAAGCAGAGAACATTGTGCGGTCGGTTCCCACCTGCTCTCTCTGTCTGCGATGTCACTGTTGATGAGGGCGGTGGTGACCTGCTGCAGTGTCTCCAGCACCTCGTCACACCCCACCAGGATCTTAGTGGCCAAGGAGAGGATGCTGGTCTGTAGCTCCTGGGACCCACACAGCACACACAACACATGCACACACAACACACGCGCACACACAACACATGCACACACAAAACACAGCAACGCTTCCGTAAAAGTGCCTCCTTGTTGTTTAATAGCAAAACTAGCATATTTTCAACAATTTGTCAAAACAAATTCTATATGGTTTGCTACTTGGCATGCACAAGGAGAGAAGCTAATCTAAAACTCAGATAGAAAGCATTGTCTGAAGATTTTGTCACCAGCTTTAGTTTTTTTTTTATCAATAAGCAGGGTTTTTTCCATATTTAGAAACACCAAAATATGTTTGGGTTGGAGAAGGTTTAGTATTGGTTACAACCATGGATGTGTCTACAGCAGGAACAAGTCGCTAAGCCGTGCCATAGTGAAACATCCATTCCGTGCCCAGCTGCTCCAGCAATTATCCCAGACCTTCTCGGGCAGCGTGGAGACTTTCTCTCTCAGACAGACACAGACACAGACACAGACACAGACACAGACACAGACACAGACACAGACACAGACACAGACACAGACACAGACACAGACACAGACACAGACACAGACACAGACACAGACACAGACACAGACACAGACACAGACACAGACACACCGAAGGAAAGGGGTACTTAAAGGGGGTGTTTACCTGTACCTTCATTGTTTCCCCCTGTAGGGAGTTGTCACTGTCGTCGCTGTCGTCAGGGCGGATCAGAACCGTGTTGCTAAGCAGGTGGTTCTGAACAGCCATGAGGTATCGCAGGCTTGGCGAGGCCACCTGAGGGATGAGAAGACCAGCTCCAGTCAAAGCCACAACAGAGGGCTTCTTCAAGTAACTGTCAGGCTACGAGCATCACAAAAAGAGTTCAAAAACAAAACGTCCGCTACGTTGGAAGGAGGCACATACTGGGACAGTGGAGAGAAGCTTCTGGAAGTCGTCCCTGGCTACGGTCTGACATTTGGTGATAAGGAGGCAAGATTCCCGCACCACTGTCTTCAGAATGCAGTGGAGGAGATCATCGCTTAGTCTGGAGGTGATACACACAAGGGCAAGCTGTTTTAATTATGTGCTGTAAAATTGAGACCCGTTCATCTGAAATAAAGTCAAGCCTGGACAGCCAAATTTAAATTCAGATATATATTTTTTAAATCTACCTGTAGTGATCATCCTCCTCACTCCCAAATCGATTTTTCTGTAGCTGGTCAGCCAAGTTGTTAAGAATGACATCACGAAGTTTCGACAGACCACTGTTCCTTTCGCCTAAACATCACACACACACATAAATTAATGGATAAACGGATACAAGAATACAACATCCCAGCACTGGGGAAATATTTGTAAAATGTGTCGGGAATTGACTGCTAAATGACTGTGACTCATGTAATAAGAACTATAGAAACCCGGTCAAATGACTTGATTGGACATTGTGTTGCACGTCCTACCTTCAGTCAGTACCAGCCTCAGCAGTTTGTTCAGTTCGGCCTCCCCTTGGTACAAGGTATTCAGACCAGAGCTTTGAAGATTCAAAAAGAAAACACATGCAGACATCAGTCAGACATATTGAATCATTCCTTTCATCAGGAAAGGAAATATATTACGTATGTATGTATGTATGTATGTATGTATGTATGTATGTATGTATGTATGTATGTATGTTATATATATATATATATATATATATATATATATATATATATATATATATATATATGTGAAATCTTTTCTAAACACTGCATTAAAGTGGCACATTTCCCATCTCATGAATCAGAATTGATTGAGTCATCTGAAAGTCTGTCTCTGTCTCCTGTGTTCAGTTGTTTACCTGATGGCTAGGCACACCTCTCCTTGGATCTCAGTTCCCAGCTGGTCCACGGGAGCCATGAGCAGCTGCCACAGGAGCAAGCCCGACCGCCGCACACTCTCCCTGTTCTTCTCCGACTGCGGGTTGAAGAACCTGAACACCACCTGAACCAGCAGAACCCCCCCCCCCCAAAAAAAAAAACACGTTTTTCCCCCGGTGGTTTAATCCCCAAACTAGCAGGCGTGTGCAGCACGCCGTTCTAACCCAACATCTTCTCTCTGCATTTTGCCAGAAGGGAATGGAATTACTCCGAGTAACTCCTTTTGCATTTGTTAGTCAAACGAGAACCGAGAGAACCGACATTAAGCGAGAAGGGAATGGAATTACTCCGAGTAACTCCTTTTGCATTTGTTAGTCAAACGAGAACCGAGAGAACCGACATTAAGCCAGAAGGGAATGGAATTACTCCGAGTAACTCCTTTTGCATTTGTTAGTCAAACGAGAACCGAGAGAACCGACATTAAGCCAGAAGGGAATGGAATTACTCCGAGTAACTCCTTTTGCATTTGTTAGTCAAACGAGAACCGAGAGAACCGACATTAAGCGAGAAGGGAATGGAATTACTCCGAGTAACTCCTTTTGCATTTGTTAGTCAAACGAGAACCGAGAGAACCGACATTAAGCCAGAAGGGAATGGAATTACTCCGAGTAACTCCTTTTGCATTTGTTAGTCAAACGAGAACCGAGAGAACCGACATTAAGCGAGAAGGGAATGGAATTACTCCGAGTAACTCCTTTTGCATTTGTTAGTCAAACGAGAACCGAGAGAACCGACATTAAGCGAGAAGGGAATGGAATTACTCCGAGTAACTCCTTTTGCATTTGTTAGTCAAACGAGAACCGAGAGAACCGACATTAAGCGAGAAGGGAATGGAATTACTCCGAGTAACTCCTTTTGCATTTGTTAGTCAAACGAGAACCGAGAGAACCGACATTAAGCGAGAAGGGAATGGAATTACTCCGAGTAACTCCTTTTGCATTTGTTAGTCAAACGAGAACCGAGAGAACCGACATTAAGCGAGAAGGGAATGGAATTACTCCGAGTAACTCCTTTTGCATTTGTTAGTCAAACGAGAACCGAGAGAACCGACATTAAGCGAGAAGGGAATGGGATTACTCATTTTCCGTGTTTCACCCGGGCACGTTTCTCAAGCCCGCCGCCAATATCAAAATGCATGGCTACGGGCACCGCGCGGCCCTTCCAACCCACCTGGTACACTACGAGGATGCAGCGGATGATGCAGGTGTCTCCGTTGACCATGGCTTTCTCCATGATGTCGCAGATGCTGCTGAAGTGGCGGGCTTCGATGGGGTGCTGTTTGCCCAGCAACGCTCCGAGCGGCAAGCAGCTGCTGCTGGCTGCCAGCAGGTTGAGCTGGTGAATGCACATGGCACCGACGTGGTGCAGGAGCTGGTTGATCACCTCGCCGGTGGCAACCGTCTCATCTGCGGGGCGGGAGATCGAGAAAGAGGGAGGAGGGGTCAAAGGTCGTCTGACTGTCGAATTTAACGCCCCCAGGTTTTTGCTTTGATCAGGCGGTTTAGAAAGGATTGTTTATCCAAACTGCATTTGGTAATCTCTGAAATTGTTTTCATTATGTAATACTTTTACAGCATACAAGTACGAAAGTATGCATCCAATCCGCAAACGGTCTCAATTCTAGAAAGGTTACACGCAATGTTATATAGTATAACCCTATGTTTAGAGTTGTTTTAATTCAACCCGTCGAAGGTGTTCTGCCAACCTTTGGGTTCTTTGATGACATGGCTCACGCCAAGTCTATGGCACACATGATGGAAGGCCTGGTTGCCAGGGTTACACCACTGATCCATGTAGTCGCTGGAGCAGGTCCAGATCAAGTTGTTCAGTGCGTCGTAACAGGCCCCTGCAGGACACGGAGAAAGGCAACAGTCAAATAAACACCTACTTCCTAAGTAGCTGGTCCAGGGATGCTGAAGGCTGATGCATCTCTCCATTTTGGATGTTCGTTCAACTATCACTAAGCTATGTACATTGATGACTGCCCATTTTAAACTCAATGTTTCATGTTAAAGGCGTTTGCGAAATTCTATACTATCAGTGGACACACACGTTGTACAGTCGTTTTCCCTGCTAAAATGCAGTGCTTGATACAGGTCTACTGATCTACTTCATGACGGAAATGTCTGAGAGAAAGGGTTTTAAAGAGGAGCATCGTACCCAGGCCCGCCACCTGGGCCCCCCTGCCCAGAGAACTGCCGGGGGCGTCGATGAGGTCTGCCCGGCTACCGAACTGACCGTCAGTCAGGTTGAAGACCAGGCTGGAGGCTAGAACTGAGCACAGACAGACAGTTAACAAGAGCAACAGTTGAGGCGAGAAAGAGAGAGGGAGAGGAGTCAGCGTCATTTATGAACCCGAAACGATCCTCGTTGCAAGGGAAGCACAACAGAAGCGAGAGAACCCCATGAACAACAGAACGCAAGTGCGAGTAAGGGTTTTGATTAAGGACATGACGTGGGCCCTTCCCCCATGTGCTTTATGATATCTAAAATGAAACAACCCCCCACCCCCCAAAAAAAAAACTGAGCAGAAAGTGTAAGTAAAATGGCGTGGGCCTCAGCTCTTACTCTTGAGGGAGGAGAGGCCGCTGGTGCCCCCAAAGAGGGAGCGCGTGGCGGAGCTCCCCGACACACCGGGCGGAGACGCCAGCATGACCAGATAGGTACCGCACACGTACATGGGCGTCTTTCTCAGGGTCTTCAGAGGCAGACCACAGCTGGTGTTAACAGCTGGAGAACAAGGGAGGGAGGGAGGGGGGGGGGGGCAGAACTAGGAGTTAGTCACTGTCGAGAAAGGTCAATATCGTACCATCAAAAGAGATATGTACAAGTACGATTTATATAATAACAAGCACTTTATTGTGTCTTTAAAGACAAACGTTAAGCACGAATCCAATGACCAAAGGCATTCTGAAAACAGTCAAAGCCCCACCAGACTGTTCTTCCTTGACGGTGTTGGTGATGGCAGAGCCAGTGAGGGCGGCCAGCGTGGCAGAGTGCGAGGCCCTGAAGCGTGACATGCGGCTGAGCAGCAGCTCGTTCAGACACTTGGAGGACTCGCCCTCCTTCCGCGTCAGGATCACCCGCTCCTGCAACACGTCGGCTACACACAGCCCCGTCTGGGTCTGGACCGGAGGGAGAGGGGACAGGGGGTGAGGGAGAGGAGAGAGGGGAGGAGGAGAGGGGGGGAGGGGGAGAGAGGGGGAGGGGGAGGGGGAGAGAGGGGCGGCCACATGAGAAAAGCCAACAAGGCAAGGCCCAACACAGAACCCCATCATGTAGAATAGCTCACCATAACATATCTCATACACAGAACCCCATCATGTAGAATAGCTCACCATAACATATCTCATACACAGAACCCCATCATGTAGAATAGTTCACCATAACATATCTCATACACAGAACCCCATCATGTAGAATAGTTCACCATAACATATCTCATACACAGAACCCCATCATGTAGAATAGCTCACCATAACATATCTCATACACAGAACCCCATCATGTAGAATAGCTCACCATAACATATCTCATACACAGAACCCCATCATGTAGAATAGCTCACCATAACATATCTCATACACAGAACCCCATCGTGTAGAATAGTTCACCATAACATATCTCATACACAGAACCCCATCATGTAGAATAGTTCACCATAACATATCTCATACACAGAACCCCATCATGTAGAATAGCTCACCATAACATATCTCATACACTACAGGTACATAACAAAGGGTCAGGTTAACATCTACAATGTATTCAAATATTACATTTTGGCGTACCTCACCTGAACAAAGCATCTGAATTCCCTGAATAGTTTGAATTATTACTCTCTAGACGGGCTCAAACAAACTCTGAAGCTATTGAATGGATCCCACTGACTACTGAAGCCACGTCAGTCATCGTAGAAGATATTGAGGATGAGAGGTGCACACTCACAGCGAGCTGAAAGACGTCCATGAAGACAGAGTGTCCCTTCTGGGTCTTCTCGTTGAGGCTGGCCGGAGACCACACCCAGTACAGGTAAGTGCCATCGGAGCACAGGTGCAGCGTGGTCATACTGCTGCCCACGGGGAAGTGGTGGGCTGGCATGGCAACGATCTGGTTCACCTGGCCAGGACACAAGAGAACGGCCATTTGAAGTTGGCTTCATTTCAGTGAGGCTTTGGCGGAGAATAGTGTTTTATAGAGGAGATGGCTACAATATGACAAGGTGAGCTGCAAAAGAGTGTGCGCATCACTGTGACACGGCGTATTGGCAGGATTTGTGTGGAGTTAATGTGATTGAGAGGGAGATTAGGGATCCTTTTCTGATGGAGTGGTGGAAGGAGAGCGAGAGAGAGAGAGAGAGAGAGAGAGAGAGAGAGAGAGTACCTGAAGGGTGAAGGGGTCGATGACCTGGCACAGCTGATGGGGCTTGCCATCGAAGGAGGCGGGGCGGTGGAGGAGGCGGCCGCCCCCAAACACCACCCAGCCGGGGTCCAGCTCCTCGTTCCGGCAGTACACGAAACCCCTACGGCGACAGGCACGCGGCCCGTTAAGTTTCATCCTCCGACAATCACACTGAGAGAGACTAGTAAACAGGGGATACACGACGGCTGGAGGACAGGGGGGGAACAGGACAGGAGGTGGCTGAAGTTTATGGCACCCTCGGGAGGGGCAGGGGGTATTTTTAGTAGCTCTCGCTCTCCTAGTCCGCTCAAAGCGCTGCAGATACAGAGAGAGGCGGGCGGGGGGGTGTCGGGTTACCTGAGCGTCCCGTGCAAACCCGAGCCCAGCTTGCTGATGCCTCGCCCAAAGGAGTTGGTGGTGTACAGATAGAGGCCGTCCATGGCCAGGCAGCGGCCCAGGTCCGTGTCTGCATCACACAGGGAGAGAAGGAGAGACCGGATGTGAGGAAGAGGAGGAAGAGGAAGAGGAGGAAGATGAACGAAGGGAAGGGGACGGGACGGGACGGGGGGGGGGGAGGGGGGGGGGAATTCACAGCGGGAATCTAGAAGTCTAGAGGACAAGAGAACAGTGTTAAATAGAAAAAAAGGAGCTTAGGGATGAAATTGACAATGACACGGGAGGCTGGAAAGAGGAGCGAGGGGTTGGGGAGGGGGTGGGGGTGAAGGGGTGGTGTTTGTGTGTGTGTGTGTGTGTGTGGGGGGGGGGGGGGGGGGGGGCATTGTGAGAGAGGCGTCCGTTTGCTTCCGCATTAATCCCTGGACAGCGTGATTTATCAAAGTGCAGACAGCGCGACGGCCTCGTTTGCCAGTTCATCGCTGCTCCGCCTCCTGGTTTTTTTCGAGCACAAAGCGGTGTAAAAGCGTGCCATACGGTTATTACAGGAAATGACTGGTTCTCTGTCTGTCTGTCTGTCTGTCTGTCTGTCTGTCTGTCTGTCTGTCTGTCTGTCTGTCTGTCTGTCTGTCTGTCTGTCTGTCTGTCTGTCCTGTCTGTCCAGTCTGTCCAGTCTGTCCAGTCTGTCTGTCCAGTCTGCCCAGATGACTGGCCAGGAACGTTCCAGAGTGAGGCAGGCCACGAGCTGGTGGATTCTGTTGACGAGCCCTCGCCAGGCTAAAAAGAATCGGTTTTCACCGCCTCCGCTCCCCACAGAGCCACCTGTAGAGGGCGCCGCGGAGCCGAGGACCGATCGGCTTACGTGACTCCCCCCAAGGTCAGCTGATCGATTGGAGAAAGTGAGACGTCACCCTCACTTCCCCTTTGTCCCCTAAACACACACGCACGCGCACACGCACACAGCCTTGTAGCATTAGACCAGGGCCTGAGCACGTCCCCTTCTTAGTTCCTCACAGCCAGAGGTCTCTCCGTATTCACTCTGGGTGAAGGGGGGAAATAGAAATATTCTAAAGACGTGAATGAATAAATTATACTAAGAGGTCGCATTTTGAAGGCTAGTAGAACAGCCAACGGTCTTTTATCGCGTCCAAAGAGCCAAGGACATAGTTCTAATGGACATCAAATCCACTGTGAGGACACTCAAGAAATGTGGCTAGTAACCAACCTAGCCGACATGCACAATGTCCCCGGACAGTTGAGCCAGAAAAGCACCAGAGCCGTTACAGTGACATAAGCCATAAATCCTATTTAAGCAACTACGGTATAAAATATCAGCCATCTGTTGACGCAAGCACACTCCTTAACTACGTAACTGATCTAATCTTCGCACACGCACACACGCACACGCAGACACACACGCACGCACGCGCAGGGGTTTACCTTTGCTCTCTGCCCCTCCGGCCGTGCTGTCAGGCGTAGGCAGCATGTCCTCGAATCCCCAGGACACGCTGTGCTTGCCGCCCAGCAGGCAGGAAGGAGAGCCTGGACCTCCCTCCAAGACCAGAAGCCTAACAGGGGGGGGGCACGGAAAGGATGAAGAAACAAACAGACACAGACGTTTAGCAGCGCTTCAGGACCATGGTTGGCTTTCATAAAAAACGGATGCAGCGTAACAAAACAGCTTCTACTATGATCGCTCCATGCCAGAAATGTGCCGTGCAGGAAGTGGAGGGAGATGCGTTTAAACAACGGCAGGATATGGATGTGTTCGCGGGCTCACCTGTAGAGCACGTCAGCCACGGAGAGCTGGCCGAGGTCCGTCTGCTTCTGCAGCAGGTGGACTGTGTGGATGAAGGTCTTGAGGGATCCCCTGGAGGCCATTCAAACAAACTATTAGCCACCTCGCTTGTACTACTAAGTATTACAAGTATTATTAGCTATAAGCGACCGCAAATACGTTTGTACTATGTATACCAGTGCGGTTTGAGTGGGGGCCTGGGGTGGGTGACTTATTCTTCAAGTGAAGGAGGTTTATTATCACGGTTGTTTTGAAATGGTTACTGCTTTTTTAAAAACATTCATGTTTGGGCTATCAACTGAAACCCCATTTGTGTTTTTCTGTTGACCCGAGTCCCGTCCGACATATAATACACCAGCATAATGTAGGTGGCTTGAACCATCACCCCCCCACCCCCCCACCGCCCCCCAACCCTCTCTGTTACACGGCTAGCTGATCTTACAAGCTGGAGAACTCGCATGAGGCAGAAAAAAAAGGCCTCGTTTGGGCGCGTTATGAAAGCAGTATGATGGACTGACACGACGCAGGTGAAGTTTTCCTGAACTTACCCCGGTTTTGTTGCCAGGCAACGTTACTTGAACTATTTTCAGACAGAACTCTCGTCTTTCCACGAGTGGCACAGGCTTACCCGATGCTGTGGGATAGCTAACCCAAACAACCAGGGAAGGAGATAGCTCTTTAATTAGCCACCTGTGTCATTAGTGAATGAGCAACAGGGGCTGGATGCTTCCATTCAACAATGGATTCTCAGCCCCGACAGAGGGCACACAAAGGGGGGGAGCGTTCTGGTTTTGACATGTCCACCACAGATATCACCAGCAGAAGACTAGGCTCAGGTGGTTTAAAAAAATATTTTTAAAACTAAAAGTTATTCTGTTTTCCGGTGGCCCAGTTGACAAAAACAGAAACCTAAGGACTCCACCCTGTAGTATAGTGTAGTTATTCTCCTTTTTTTTTTTTTTAAAGACAAGAGTTTGTTTTCTTTGTGTGCTTTCTGTTTCAGTAATACAGTAATACAGTAATACCAATTGCTAAATGTGCGAGGGCAACGAGGTGCTGCTCAAACAAAACAGTGACGCCTCATAGGCTAAGACGCTCCCAACTCGCCCCTGATATGATATCAGTCGTAAACAATCTAACATTCTCCTCCAATGGTTGAGGGTGTGGGCTACTAAAAGGCTTGTCTTGGTTATTACCTGGCACAAGCAAGTGCTACCAAGGCCGCAGCAGAGTTCTCCCTTTGCCTGTGCGCATGGAGAGGGTGGGCCTGTACCGGCGCCTGGCCCTGTGATTGGGATGTCTGCTGGGGCCCTTCCTCCAACCAGGAGCAGAGCAGTCCCTCCAGCCCGTTGAGGCAGTCGGCCGGCTCCTTGCTAAGGCTGAGAGGCTGGCAGTCGCGCAGGCAGGAGAGCAGCACCTCCGCGGTGACCCCGCAGAGCGCCGGGTCGCTGCGCGTCTGCGACTGGAGCAAGGGGAAGACCAGCAGCAGGCCGACCCGGGACGTGAAAGGCGCCTGCTCGGGCTGCTGGAGGAGACCCTGCCGCTTGAGCAGGGCCAGGGCCTCCTCGTCGGCCCCTCCGGCCCCCTCCCGGTCCTGCTGCTCCTCCAGAGCCAGCTGCCGCTGGGCGCCCCACAGGCCACGGAGGGCATTCAGACGGTACTCGAGGAGCCGTGCGTAGGCGTTGCTCTGGTTGCCGCAGACGGCGCGCAGACGCTCGGCCAACTCCACCGGGTTCTTGGTCTCGAAGGTCAGGATCTAGAGAAGAGAGAATGGGGGTGGAAGGAATCGACAAACCGTAACAATCATTAATAAACAATAATCCTAAATTTGTGTGTCCTTAGGGCAGTAGTCTAATAGGCCACCTGCTTAAAATGAATGTGTTTTTGATAGGTATAAATCACAGTTCATGCTACACTTCTTCATCTCTCTTAAGACCGTAAAATAAAATGTAAAAAAGTATTTCAACATTTACAATTAGGACAATATGATGGAGTGCGATTCGCACTGGCAGTGATCGCAACGCCCAGGAGAGCGCATAGTTTGCTGGCTTAACATCATCTAGCTTTGGTCTGGTCTTGCTACCAACAATTACATTTGCTGCGGAGAGATGATTCCCTCTGATATAATGCACAGCTACATCAAATGTGAAGGGGGCGAGTCGGGTGACACTATAAGAGAATCAGCTTTGGCAGCCATCTTTGTTTGTTTGAGACAAAGCGAGCCTTAGCGAGAAAGTAATAACCATTTCAGAGAGGGCCATTTCCTTTCAAACAGTAACTACTGTATGGGTAGGAATTCCAAGGCAAACAGAATCCGGGGATGTCAAACAGCAGAGGAAGCAGTAAAGCATCTGTCGGATTTCTGAAAGGTTTCCAGGCTCCGATTTTCTAGTTAAAAGAAGCTTGTGCATTTCTCTAACAAAAATACACTTTATGGCTTACATAAAATAATAATGATATACAATAAGGTACTCAAGTTATTAGAGTGAAAAGGGGGAGAATAATGTGCATCATCTGCACTCAAGGCAACATTTTAAGTATTGATTACAATGTGCAGCCCAAGAATCAGGGACTGGATGAAATCCATTACACCATTTAGCGGGCACATTCCGTATTGATTCCATTTCAGATATGCTACTAACGTTACGGTAAGATTCCTTAATTGGACACTGGGGTGGTGGACGAGCCCTCTCCACCTTGCTCTACAAAAGGCTCTCCTGTGTGGATATAAATAGTCAGCAGACCTATACGACCATGGGCTGACAGGGTACAAGATGACCTAATCAATCTTGAAACCGAACTGCCGGAGAGGCTGGTTCTGAGGGAACTAAACCTACCCAAGGATTAGGCTAAGTCTCCAAGTATCGTCTACATCACATAGGCTTTCCTTTTCTTCTCACATAGGCCACATTAAACTAGCATGTCTTAATGTACACCCTTGGTCCAAAGGCTGGGACCGGAAGTGGCTGGTTAAATGATTTGGAAAACGGTCACTCAAAAACCAAAAGAAGGCCACATATGCAACTGCATTACTGAGTGTTCCCTAACTGCGCCTCTCAAGAAATGAATAACTTCAACGGAGCAGCCACATCCCACTGACCGCTTGGCTTACACATCAACAAGAAGAGGCCGTGATGAAAGCAAAGACAGGGGGACTGAGTGGTAAAAGGAACATAAAGCATTTAATTATGTAGTGCAAACACACCATCTGCACAGTTGTGAGCGAATTGTACATTTCTTTAGAATAAAAAGTATCAGGCATGCAAAGAAATAGAATTAGTATTGACAGGTATGTTTGCTTAATCAAAATAAGAACGGCCTACTTTAGGAATTACAATAACTGCATTAGAGCTCAACTCTTCAAGATCACCAACTGCTTACTGGCCTCGATATGCAACTAGTTAGCTAGTCAGCAGCTGTCAAGTTAGAATTCTGGTGGACCATAACCAAGGTGGCTTAATTTTAACGCTTGAGGTCAATGATTACGTCTGGTTCATAGTCCACCTGCCACTTGAAGCTAATAACGTTAGGCTAACTAGTAGCGTTACAACGTTAACTTAGCCGCACATTAGCTGCTTTGATTTGACATGCAGTCCACCCACTTCAATATAGCGTGAATGTTGTAATACCATTTCTTTACATCGTCACTTAACGTTTGTCAGCCACACCGCACAGGCAGATCTAGCTTCATTAGTGCTAACGCAATCTACTTTCCGTTATCAGGGCAGGGCTACCGTTATAGTGTTAGCTGCTGTTAGCTGGTTCACACAGAAGCATGTTGTTGACAGGACAAACGTTCGAGGTTTTTCCACCCACCTCCTGTTCAGTATCCCCTTGCTCTGAGACGCCAATTTCACTGGGCAATTCAGCCAGATCCGTGACTCGAATAAGTCCATCGTGAAGGAAAATCGTCTCCTCCTTCACTGAGAGCCACTGAGAGGAATCCACGGCCCCGGAGCCCATCGCTCTCTCCTCCGAGAAAAATGCCAGAGAGGTCGAACATTAAAAATTCAATATCTGAAAATGACAGTAGTTAGCTAACGCCCTAGGATGCTATTGCTGCTACCCAAAACACATAATGCTGATGTTGTCTTCTCCCGGAATGCCTGATCAAATGTGCCAGTGGTAGAAAGGAGCTGACACTAGACGGGAGAAGAGGTTGAACTGAAAAGGCTGAAAACGGAGCAGCCGGTCCGTGCTCTTGTCGTTGCTTTAGATACTAGCGTAGCGAACAAGCTAAGATTGGCTAACGTTAGCAGCCGTGTTCAGTGCAGTGGGCGTGACACTGGTTTTAAAAAGATTTTTTCACAACGTTTTTTTAAATTACTAAATTAGTACGCTGAAGACACAGTATATGATCAACTTAATCAGATATAAAAGAATAGACAGCTCCGTTAAAGGTCCAACCCCTGTCTATCAGTGGCTGGACAAGATATGGCAATCTCACAGCTGTCAGTTGGACGCCATGTTTCCAAGGCCAACTAACGACTCCCAGCATACATTGCGATAAGCTGTCAAAGTGGTACATATTACATTAACCATAATGATGGGGGTTTATTGAAGTCGCAAACATTGCTTCCTGGCCAATTAGAGTATGTAGGCCTACTGCTAATTATGTTTCTATTATGAAAAAAAGAATTATGATAATTTAACCCAAAATGCTAAGTGTATATTTAATCACTTTTCTCTAACTTTAGAATATACAGCCTTCATAGAAATAAAATATATCCTGTATACTAGCTATTAAGTGAACATAAGCCCAGTGCAAGCATATCCAATGGTACAACCACTGACTCATGGTCTTCAACATAAATATACTCTGGTGCCACCTACTGAACATCTTTATACACAGACATTTACAGAAGTGGCCAACTTCAAAATGTAATTTAATTTAAGAAAGAACCTTTTGAGTAATGGGTGTAATTGTGTATCTATGCTTTATTTGCTTGATTGCAGGTACAGTAAGTTGAGGTCGGGTCATTGAGGTTTTGAAAAAGAACAATATTTAATGTTAGATTTATTTGATGTATGTTTATGAACTATTGAAAATGCCCTAAAAATCATTCGAAATATAAAGAATAAAAACTGTATTCTCTCACAATGAAATTGTGTATGGCTATTTACAATTCACACCAATAATTATCTACAAACACCCCTTTCATATGACATGATAATGGTTGCATGCAATCCAAGAAGCATTTGCAACTTATTCCATGATCAAGCAACATTTTGTGAAGGTCTGTGTTTAGATATTATTCTAGGCATCCCAGGTTCTATAAGCCTTAGGCATCGCTTTTGAAGCCGAAATGGAATCCCTCTTTTGCTGTCCTTGCTTGTTTCTTGCACGTCCAATTTTCCCGTTTCCTTCATATACTTGAGAGTCTGGAGTAGCTCAGATGCTTTGAAGAATTCATTGTCACAGCTAGAGGGAGAAATTCATTAGTTACTTTTTTATGATACAGTTCAGTATGGGAAAAAAAAGAAAAACATAAGAATTATGAAATAGAATATAAAATAATGTAATAATATGTTCAATGGGAAATCACGTGAAAACCATGTTACTTTTTGTGTGTGTGACAGTGTTTCTCATTTGGCAGTTTAAAGCACGACATAGAAACATAGTCCATTAGGAGTGAATGGAGGCTGCTGGGTATCTTGAAAATTGGGATCAGACCAGCCAATCTGAAAAAAAATAAGTAAGAATTCTTAGAAGTGTTGCACCTTAGTCCAGCCAAGATGCACATATTCAAAGTTCCAAGAAATCATATCCAGTCGCTCCCCGAGAGAGCATTTGTGCAAACTTGTTTTCAAGTCAATACAATGCAAGCCATTATGTGTACAGCAGATGCTGTGCAGTTAATTCTGAGGTGTAACTTATGTCTCACCTGTTGGTGCAATTGCAGTGGTAAACAGTCTTTGATTCCATGTTATGTTGACCATATTTCACCTTCAGAGGGGCGATTTTGTGTTTACATTCATCCAAATATTTCAAGGTATCACAAAGCTGAAGAATATCTGCAATGTACAACAACAGCAGAAATATCTATGTTTTTGGCAAGTCCTTCCACTTCCTTAATTTGACTAGAATTTCAATATTCATCATCAATCAGTCTGCACGTTACAGATCAGTTTCCATCCTCTCCCGGTTCTGCCATGTTATCAGGCTAGGGCCGGGTAAGTTTAACCTGCCCTAGACATTATCAGGCTGGGGCCAGGCAGGGTTAACCTGCCCCAGGTATATTATCAGGCTGGGGCCAGGCAGGGTTAACCTGCCCCAGGCATATTATCAGGCTGGGGCCAGGTAGGGCTAACCTGCCCTAGGCTAAATAGCACATGGGATACAGCAATGGAGATGATGGAAGAATGTGGGATGAACTGGGAACCATAATCCAAGTTTATCGCTATTTCAAACATTCAATTTTTTCTAAAGAATAGCCGGCCTTCATTATGAATAAATGCATTTTTAAATACATGCCAAATTGTTTGCTTAAGAATCTCTTATCCGACTCAAAAACAAACAAACAAAAAAATTGCCAATAATGCCTCTATTGAGTCTTTACCTTCTCTTGTAGATTCTTGCGCCGACGAGATGTTTGTCCTGTTTGCAGAGAATTCATGAAAAGATTTGTTACTTTGTGTCGTTAGTGCAGAAAGAGTAGTGCTCGATTTGAAATAGCTGGGCCTAGTTGCTCTCAGAAGGCTTGGCGAGGTCCTTTCTGTGGGTGACATCGTCGTCGTCATCTTTGTCGCTAGAGTTTGAGTTGTGGTCCCTATACTTCGTTCAGTTTTAGATGGCGATGGGGTAAGTTCTTTACAGTTTTTACTGCGCGGCTGAAAATTATCACCTCTGACTGGGATCCTAGGTCCACAGCGATGCTGTTTCTTGGGTGACTTTTTCTTTTTCTCGTGAGTTATATTTGGGGTGACTATTTCTGTGGTTGTCTTGAGTATGGCATCCAGTGTAACAGCTTTGGTCCTCTGTGTGCTTGTATTGATCTTTGGCTGTGGCTGTGTGGTGTTCTCTGGTGGACCCCTGTGTTTATAAAATGGCATTGATTCACTTTTGGAAACTTTCTTTTTTTTGCCTGCTTTTTTCTTCTTAGATGTAGTTGTGGTTGTGTTCGGTTTAGACGTTTTCATATATGTTTTTTGTGATGGTGTTGTCATTGTTGATGATGTAATCCTTTGTGTAGGAGTAATCGGAGTGGAAGGCATGGTGGTTTGGAATTGAATGGTGGTCTGAGTTCCAGAAGTCGTACGTACTGGCTGAGTGACAGCTGATGTTTTATTTGATTTAGTTCCTCTGTTGCATCCTTTCCCCTTCCTATTTCGGAGTTGATAGGTATCTCCTCTGGATTGGTTTCTAGGGTCACATTGGCGTGAAAAAGAGAGTGGATTCGTTTTTTTAACTTTGGGATGTTTGTTCTTGGGTTTCTGCTTTGGCGTCTGCTCCTCGCTGCCTTTTGACTCCTGCATGTTTGAGTCGGAGGTGCTGTTGTAAGCCAGGGCTTTTTCGAATACAGCATAGGGGGCCTCTTTGGATACCTTGCACCTAGGCAGAGTAAAAATAAACAAGTTAGACATGCCAAGCCAGGCTCACCTAGAGAGAACCCCTTTCATAAACTAATGCCACATTTCCATCAGTTTTTTCCCCACCTTTGCAAATATTGAATATGTTCCAGGATGTTTACCGACATCAATAAAGCAACCGTCATTTAAATTCGGTAACGCCTGTAGTTCCTATGCTGGGCTTTGTTCATATCATACTCTATAATCAACATGGTTCAATTTGTAATACATTCAGTTATTCCAAATGACACACCCCAAAAATATTTTCTTTCAACTCAGTTGAATTTCCCTTTAACTCCACATAAATCTGTTTTTATTTAATTTTATGCAACACACACGTTAATGCTTACACATGTTATCAGTAAATACAAACATTCTGGCAAAAAAACAATGGTTTAACAATGGGAGGGTGGTTTCACTTTTTGCAATCTGTTAAGTATCCTTATGGAAACAGATCTGGATCTGGGGTGTGCTACAGGGCCCTGTAGGGATGTTATTGAGACTGGCTGAATCAAAAGCTTGTTACCACAAGCTGTTCAGTTCAATGGCAGAACGTGCTGTTGTCATAACATAACTGCAGGCTCTACTTGTACTACTATAGATGATAGGTCTTACAGTCCAGTCACTAAGCTGTTGTGTCAGACATTTGTTCTATCATTTTTAGTGCTGACTGCACTCTCTCTGAAAATAGGCTCTCAAGCTATATTGAACAAATCGTTGACGTAATATGACCTGGTGTATTTGACACCCTATCTGACAGTCAGTGGGACTACATACCAACCCCACCAGTAGAGCTCTGTGCAATGTGTTCTTGGTCTGAGCTTGAAGCAGGGTGCCCTGAGGATGTTGAAGAAACTGTAGCCCACCATGTTGGAGATGGTGTCATTCACTCCAACTAGGCACTGACGAAACCTGAAGATTCAGAAAGTGCCACAGCTCAAAAACAGGTACGTACAGCAAATTTTGTTGCAAAAGAGATCCACACTCAAATAACTCGTTGCATTGCTCTTTCAGATGTCTGGGTCTCTGATCTCACTCTCTCTGATAGTCACATAGGCCTTCATGCAAGAAGTAGCGGATTTAGGCCCAGTTTCCCGGACATAGGTTAAACCTAGTCCTAGACTAAATCTCACTGTCAATTGAGATTCTTCATTGAAAATGTTTTTTAGTCTAGGACTTGGCTTAATCTATGTACGGGAAACCTACCCTTAGTGTTTAAGCAAAATACAAATGTTTGTCCGCTAACATTGAAAACCCTGTTACAAACATTTCCTTAGATGTTGTGTTATCTGGAGTCTGTTTATAATTGGTGATGAAATAGCTTGGCTGTCTTAAACCAACACTAACAAGGCAGGTGACATGTTCCTTCTTGACGTAAAAAAAATAGCTTGAGGGCTTAATGCAAAGGCCCTCTCAGAGGTCGTCCAATTTAGAAACTATGCAGTGAATGGAATTTTCAATCTACATACTGTATACACCGCATATTGAATTGGATATTGAATATAATGTTGATTGAAACGCAGAGTAAAATGCATCTTCCTGGAAATGTGTGAAATGTCAAGCATAGTATTTAATTCCATTTCTAAGGTAAATGCTACTCTTTCTTTTACCCAAGATCAAAGATAACAAGTATGAGCTTCCTGTCCCTAAGCTCCCGGTGAAAGATCTTGTCATCAATGGCATTGTCATTGGTAGAGTTGCAGGTAATCCAAGCGTTGAAAAAAAACAAACAGAGGAGGAAAAAAACATCACTGGCCGGATGTGGCGGGGAAGAAGGCTATTTCCAAGTTCCTTCAAAAACTGGATCATCATTCTGAAAGTCAGACTTTAAGCAGAGCTAACCATCGAGATATGGTTCCCCATACCAGCCAGGGATTACAATAGAGCAGGGGCAATGAGCGGAGAGAGCGAGAGAGAGAGAGAGAGAGAGAGAGAGAGAGAGAGAGAGAGAGAGAGAGAGAGAGAGAGAGAAAGATGTGATTTAGTGCACATAAAGGTTTCCCCCTGAGGGTACAGGAATCTGTGTCATCCTGGGAATGTGATGAGCGCGTTAGCGGCTGCAAGCTTGGGCTTACCTTTGGTCACAGTCGCAGTGGGACACAGTGTAGAAGTTGGGGTTGAAGACTCCGTAGTTCACCGTGAAGGCGGGGATGACGTTCGTGCAGTGGTCATGTTCACGACAGCACCTGTCTGCAAACTCAAACATCCCTACACGCAACAGGAATACGCAGATGAGACTGAGTTGGGGAATGGATTCCATAGGGTACTTTTAGTGAAAATATAATGTATTGTCGTACAATTTAAAGACAGATTCTCCTAGAATAAATTGTGTGGCACACAAATGTTGCTTTTTACAGTTTTGTCTTACTACTAATACACAACATTTTTTTGGCGTTTACAGGTTTGTTTATATATTAGAGCATAGTTTTGTCTGTGTCCTCTACAAGTCCCTAATTACTTTAACTAGCAAGATAATCAAACCATGTAATGCCCTTTCAAACACAAACTTGTTTGTGTCCTTAAGAATGATGTAAATTATTATTACACATTTGGCCTTTTACCAACTTTTTCCATGTAAAACTTAACACTATTCCCAAATGTTTGTATTCTTGGGCTAAACACCAACTGCATGTATCTGCACTGGTACCTGCTTAGGCCACACTCACTGACTAAATTGGTCTCGATAAGACTCAGCTTACTACCTGAAGGACGGAAATTCTAGTCAGAATATGTGCTATGGGGCATAGTGAGGTAGTTTCCATTCATCTTCTAATTCTCTAATTCTGGTTGACGCCCTCTCATGACCTCGGTTTACCCTCAATTCAACTATGGCGATGCAGGTGATACCCACTACTCTGCTGACTAAACAGGAAAGTGTGACGATATGAACATTTACATTTTTAGAAAGGCAATTACGCTTACTCACTGGCGTTCTGCACGGCTGTACGCAGTCTCCAAGGTCAGGGTGTACATTTGAAACTTTTTTTTTCACATTCAGGTTAATGATGCACTCTGGTCCTACTTACCTAATTGATGATATTCAACGGCTTTACTTCCAGAGCCACACCATAGGGTCCCTGGAAATAACCAAGCGCGTTTCCTTCGGATTTTCGCGTCTGTTTTTGCGTTTTGTCGCTCACTCTCATCCGTTTCTATTTTGTTGTAAAACTGAGTCTCACTGGTGAAATGCAGAGCGCACGAGTTGTCCTGTCTCAAAAGCAAACTAATGTTCAAGAGGTGCGTGTCGTCGCTTCTGGAACCCACTCGGCGGCAGAGAGACCTGTAATTCCCAATAACAACTTGGTCGTTAACCAATGCGCATCGTACAAGCTGATTATTCTTTGACCAAATACTCAGGTAGAGTGAAATGTTCCCGGTCGACAGTTTGTGAAGGAATGCAAGGCGAGTGTTTCCTCCTAAAGTGGGACTAGTCCAGTGACAGTATTGAGCGCTGTCGGTGCCCGTCTCCATTGACAGATTAACATCTTGCGTGTTTGACAGGGTGATCAACGACAAGTGAAGGACGAAGAGGAGAAAAGCAATGTGTAGCATCTCAAAAGAAAATGATAAAGAATATCAAAACACCAATCGACCAGAAAATGCCATTAGATTAGGCACAAAAGTCATCTGGAATCTAAACTATAAAGTTTACAGTTGGATGCATGATGTCGACCTGTAAATGCGCCGGTCGGTAGCATACGTGTGTGACTGCAGTCTGTATGATTTTCACACAGGCCCACTAACGGAAGAGGTCCATGGGAAATATGATACTATAGACCAGGCATGTTGAAAACCTTGATTAAAGCGAACGCTTATAAAGAGTGTGTCTCTAGGATGGTAAATATAAGGTATTTATAGTCTTGTAGCAACATGCACAGTCAAGTCGGGTTGTTCAAAATGCCAAGGGGCTTTGAGTGTGTAATTGTGATGCAAAGGGTGTGGGATGGTCCTTTCAGTGCTTCCAGCCATATTGCATTTCACAGATATCCCGGGATGTATTATGTCATTGGTTTGGGTGTCAAATCAAGTGTGTGCGTTCCTTGTTGAATCTTTTTGGGTTTCCATTTAGTGGCAACATTTTCGTCAATTATCAAATCCAAACAAATCCTCTACTTACATCCTAACATATCCAAACTTAAGCTTGTGTAGGTTTAGTATGTGAACATTATAATAAAAAACAAAAAGTATTGATATTTCTGTAAACATATCCATCTAGACATTTTGTTGCACAACTATACACATATCCCGTCATAATATTTGTAGTATGTCTTTATAATTCTGAATAGACTCTCCAGTGAATTAAAACATTGCTTTCTAGCTTGAAAACTAGGTGACGAACGAACAAAAGATGCAGCAAATAACATGTTTTGATGACCCGGCAGATCCATGGAGTCCAATCCCCTGAAAGCCAATGACATCCTCTGGCAGTTTCCATAGGCATTTAATGAAGTAAACATCTGTGTAAACTCTTTGTAAAACCTTTACATGCGAATTCATTTTGCAAACAGACATAGATATAATGTATCTGTAAGTACATGCACTATCTATTTACAAATACATAGATAGAATTTGACATTATCATTCCATTGAACAGGCAGAAATCAAACGAAACACATCTGTATTTTTCTTAAGGTTCGCAGAGATAATGAAGGTTTCACCTCAATTTCCTGACGGACTGCACTGATGTGAGGGACCACACAGTGCAACGCAGACAGACAAGTGCATAACTGTGGGAGAGTAATTATAGCCACTTGCGTGGACAATGGCTGCCCGGACAGAACTGAGACAGCACTTGGTGAAGAGCATGAGATGAAGGTCCTAAGTAGCCCACCTAACTGGGGGGACTGTTTTTTAAGATGCTAGACTAGGAAAAAAAAGTATTTCCTGTAAGTGCTGTACTGCCCATTCTGCAGCATAATGGAGACTACGTTGGCAATACAGTAAACCCTTAGGCCAAACGTTTAAACACCAGATAGATCTATGCTAGAACTTCACTGGTTCTAAATCTGTGATGCCACTTTAGAAGGCATAAGCTGTCTGCTATGTCAAACACACATGGCATTATCAGCTAATGTTACATCACTTTATTAATTCCGTTGTAGAACTATCGATCGCTATTACTGATAGTCATGCAGCATTTCAAATACGTTTTTGTTGTCATTGTATTTTGTTGAGAAAAAAAAACGGGAAGAAATTGTAAACATTCATAAAAATACATCAGCTTTAGCTTTTTTAAGGTAATATATATACATATATTTTATATCATGAACCACAAGACGTCTCATGCATAGCTGTATTTCCTCGTCGGTGAAACTTGCAATCAGTTGTAAAGAATGACTGTACTTGATCAACAGCCACAAAGGCAATCCTTCTAATGATTGGTGCAGCAGAATGAGGCGTGGCGTAATCAAACGGGGGCCCTGTGTCATCAAAGAAGGGGGGTAAATCGCGATAAAGCTGGCTACGAATGCTCCAGGCACACAAGGGTCAGTGCATGCAAGTGAAACTGCACACACCTATCTATGACATAACTCTATTCACATCGCTCTTCGTCGTTGGTATGAGGCAGGTAGAGCCAAAATAGTTGTTGTTTGACTAAGAAACCTAACCATGGGCATTCAGTATAAAAAAAAAAACCTGTCAGACACTGCAGTACAAAACGTTTTAACAGTTGGCTGTCACCACATGTAGTGGAGAAGTAGAACATTCAGCGCAATAGAGAGAAATAACTCTGTCCTGCCAGTTTTCTACTTGAACCGTAAACAAAGAAATGAACTGGAAGGTAAACATTCCTGTTCGTTCTTTCACACCGAATAGTCAATATTTCGCTCTACCTCTATACTCACTATAAATGCACCACTTCAGTAACAAACATGAAGAGTCTATCAGGTGTGCTGTTATTTTCAAGTGTTACCCTACAACGTTGACTACTGAAACAACTAATTAAATGCACTTGAAATAGTCTTAGTGTTTTAGCACGTAACTAGTGACAGATGCTCATTTGCAGTATGTAAACATGTCTTCATTACCGAGTGTTGCCGTGATGGGGATACAGTGGGAGGGTGCAGGTGTGTGGCCTCAGTATTTTTTTTTTTTTTTTTTTTTTCCCCCCCCCATGTCTGTGGCTATACATGCTTATACACGTGTTAATACTACTGGATGGTGGGATTTCAGATGAAATCAAAGTTAACAGCCTGCCAGTCTAAACATACTCAATAGAGGCATCAACTGTTTTTCTTTGAATGCCTGAACACCTTGCCCCCTTCTTGGTCTGTGCTTGTCTGTTTCCAAATAGATTTTCTATAGCTATATAATGTATTTCTTAAGTTCAGTTGTCACCCCGTACAGGCAGAATGGAGGACAACTTGAACTTGCATGTGCAGATCCCTAAAGTGTAAAAAAGGGTATATGTCTTGCCTGGTTGTTGAGGTGGCTTGCAAGCATATTAAGTCTACGTACGGGAAATCAAATCATTTAAGTTAGACAATTATGGGTCTTGATTGGGTGGAAGACAGGCAAACAAAATGGTGGGGGAGACATATAGGAAGACCAAATTGAACAAAACAAGGAAATCATTGAAAGTGGATGGGGAGGAAGGGTTGGCTGAGCAAGGAGCTAGGCCCGAGGGCACGCAGTTTGGGGGTTAATCGCTGTTGACGTGGTTCTCGTTTAACAAGGTGTGCCAGCGTTCGATCTTCTTGTCCTTGTTCTTCAGGCACTCGTACCAATGCTTAAGCCTCTCTCCTTTGGCTGTGATGCCCAACTGGCACCCGCCTGCGCAGGGGAAGGAAGATCAGCGACAACGTGGACTTGGTTAGTTCATGGTTTGGGCCGAGACTCACGATACCTTATCACAGAGGAACCTTATGAGTTGGGACTCACCGATGTAATCATTGGATTTGCCTATATCGTAGTCCCACACGGAGATGTCTAAGGTCTTCTTGGCTAGCTCAGCGTGTTTGATTTCATAGGCAAATTCCTGCAATGCAATCAACACAATCCACAACACTCACAATAGTTTTGTTATTTATTGATAATTGTGTTGGAAAACGAATTCAAATTTATGTTATTACAGTATATTACTGTAGATAAATGTTAATTATTCATTATAAAAACAGATATATTATCTCAAAAGACATTACATTTCTGTAAATAATGCATGCATCCTGGTTAGAAATCCAGCAGAGATCTAACCTCATTAAACTCTGGGTTAAGAGTCTTCTTCTTGGTGACAGTCTTCTTCTTGGCCTGCTTACCCATATCAGGCTTTAGGTGTCTGGGTGAGAAACACAAACGCAAGGCGTCAGTCTGAAATGATGGACTTTTAACAAGTGTACATACAAGTCCAATACTAAAATAGTGAAAGCTTAGTGCTGTGATTTTGGATCCACAAATGTTTTGTTTTCGTTTTTTGTCCTTTATTTAAAAAAATAAAAATAAAAATATTTGTTATCACTAACCTCATGCTTTTGATCAAAACATAAGTGTGACATTCACAGAGGAACACTTAGGCTTGTGTTACTAGTAGTGGAAACAGTCGTTCTGTTCACGGTGTCGCTGTGGAACTCACATTTTGACAAAGGGGTCGGAGTAGCCATTGGCGTCCATGGCAGCCAGGTGGACGCAGCGTACCACGCCCACGATGAGGCAGCCCCTCTGGGTGCTGTACATCAGGGACATCAGGATCCGCCCACGCTCCTCCACATCACCACCATCTTTCCCTGACTGGAGAGTGACAAGACACGGGCCAGAGAGAGAAAGAGAGGGGGGTGGGGTGGGGAGTGAGAGGGGTCAAGAGGCAGAGGGAGGGGGTAGAGAGACAGAAGGGGTCGATGAAGAAAGCAAAGAGAGTATGGAGAAAGACAGACACAACGATATGGACAACAGTCATAGACAAGGAAAAGATTGGCTGGTTGTGGTTGAAGTAGTAACATGGTGTGATTTTTTTATTTATTGAGGTAAGTTTCAAGCACAGACAGGCTGGGCGAGTCCCATCACCTCATCCTCGTAGAGCGAAATGCCTCTGGCAGCCCCAGCTGTGGCAGTTTTCTTTGTCTGGGAAAAATAAAAAAGCAATTACCGCCAAGGTCGACGAGACGATTTAAACAAAGACAATTCTGACAAAAGCTGACGCTTGAAGGTTTTGGACGTACGGGAACTACTCTCTCAAGACAAACGTTGAAGTTTTTCTTCTGGTTTATCTTCAGCTTCTTCAGCGCAACTCGGGTCTCTCCAATAAACTCATTATGTCCAAACTTGTCCTCATCGCAGACAGAGATCCTGTAACCCGAGATGAAAGGCCAATCAATCAAGTGGTGGAATTCAGGCGAAAAAAACATCAGCGAAGGCCAATAAATTACTGGCAATCAAAATGACTGAGAAATGTACTTGTTGTACTTCACTTATGCGCTCGATTACGCCGACTTAGTCTGTCTAAGGTATTCACCGCAGGGTCTTGCGTTGCATGTCCTCGTCTGTCAGGCCATGGTAGGTGAGCGTCTCATTCCAGACGGGGTTCCGAGTGTTCCTCAACGTCTTGGTGCGCAACTTGTTAGACTGCAACACAACAAGAAAAGGTCAAGCCCAAAAGAAAAAAGGGGATGTTGTCAGAGAATGGATGTCACACCACGAGACAGGTGTGAGACACTGATTGGAGCCGTCTCGCAACAACACCGTAAATTACCTTTTTTAAGCCACAAGGTGGCAGACACGGCCTTTGCTAACAATAGACGACAGGCTTCTCAGACTCTCTATACGCTGAGAGGCTCTGTTCATTCATGAAAGCACAACAACTACGAAGCGTGATCTCCATCTCATTATCTGTTGCGGTGAAATGTACAGCCACGGTAATCTAACCAAAACAATTGTGTTCAGGCGTCGCCATCACCTTACTAGCTCCTGGCAGCAGATGGATCTTGACGTAGGGATCGGCCAGTCCATTCGAATCCATAGGTTTCAATCCCTGAGGAGAGAAAATGGAAACTGTCTCCATCGCATCGTTCAGGGCCAACAGGGAGGCTATTATTGACTAGCAGCTGCCCAAGCAGCTTTTTAGCAGAAAACCGCTCGGGTTTTAATTGTCACTACGTGTGAGAGAGCGTGGCGGAGGTCGATGGATGGGGGTTGGACACTGTGGCGTACCTTGCCTTTGAGGATGCTGCAGTGGAGGCTGCTGTTCTCCTGCTCGTAAAGCAGGCTGAACTCCAAAGCGCCCAGGGTGGCTGAAACGGACCCAGAGCAGCAGTTAGGGGCTGAGCACCAGAGAGTGTGTCTGGTACGAAACACACTCAGTAATAGCATGTCTAATGGCTGGCTTTCAAACTATGAGAGAGAGAGAGAGGGGGGGGGGGGGGGGGGGGGGGGGGTAGGAAAATGGAGGGGATGGACACTAACATCCATTTCCATTTAGGCCTAATCTTTATGTCAAAGAAAGAACAGAGAAGCAGCACTCATCAGGCATTGAAGATTAATTCAATCCAACTGATATGTTGGCCAAAATATATTTCATATGGTCAGAAATTATCAGATATAGGCCAGGAGTGCATACAATATAGTTCACATAAAAAAGCAGGCAAGCTTTAAATTGCATCAGAACATATCTGCTAAAGCAGGAAATCAAATAAGCACAGAGTAATACATTCTAGAAATTATATTTAAAAAAAAAATAAAAAAAAACATATCTCATGCACATTGGCTTGCCTGCCAAGGCGTAAACAGAGCCTGTTTAAGCAGACTGCTTCTGTTTAGGGGGAAAACAACAGTCTGTCATAGGCGTTTGTAGTTTTTTTTACTAAGCAAATAATGCATGAAGGCATCCCCCTCGTGTGACAAAGCCAAAAGCCAATTCCTCTTAAAACCCAACCACACCAGGCCATCCTCTCAACACCAGAATGCCCCACAACTGATTACAGAGCATTCCAATGACCAGAGGTCGAGAAAAACACCGGACGATAAATTATCCTAAAGAAATGTTAATATTACTTTAGATAAAGATGAAAACCAATATTAACTGACAAACTCCCTTGTCTAATCCGATTTAATTGGATGAAAGCAAATGATATTGATCCTATGGGGCTCATTATGCCAGCAGGTACAAAGACCAATCATTTAGTTATTTTTACTAGTTAAACTAGGCCATGTAAAAGAGGCTGTATGACTACTGTTCTTAATTGCACTAGCCCATCTATTGAGTCCAGACTCTCCCATGCACCACTACCTCCCTAAACAGACACCAGGCACAATGAGGCAGCTGCTCTCTCTCTCTTTTTTTCTTCCAATTTTCACTTACACCACAAGGGAATGGTCCGAGACACTTGGGGAATCTAGATCCTGTCAGCGCTGTCGTATCCCAAATAACTGTGGTGAATTCCCGGACCTCCGTAAAGTAAATTAACGTCCCTCTTCCCCTGGGGAGGGAAGAAAGGCCGTCGAGCTCTGGAGACACAGAACATGACGTACGATGGCCGTGACACCCCTCCCATCACTCAAACGAGGACACAGACAGAACGCAATCTGTTCGATTACTCAGTTTATGTCGGACTATCGACAGAATTAATGTCCTCTTCATCTTGACTTTCAGGGTATTGATTCACGTGCTTGGATAACGTATGACGTGTGTCGTTTATCAACTCCCCACCAAGCTTCAGAAATGCCGCCAGAAAGACACGTCCTCTTTTCAATTATTATTAGACACTTCAAAAGCCTGACATACTACCTCGGCCACAGAACAGCAGAAGAAAAAAAGTCAGACATACTGTAGCTTGTGGCATCATTCAAATAAAACAGAATTTTCCTGGGGATGTCAGTAACATTAGACAGGATCTAAGACAACCCTGTTGGGATGGATGCTAAGTTATGTTTAATTTGCAACGCCAGTTTTCTATTACATTATGTTATAATAATGGCCTGTGACAACAACAAAACAGTCCTCCTGGATGTAATATGTGAGGTAACTCATATTGCACAGACATTTCATGGCGGTGTTCAAACTAGTGGAGTTCGGGAGCACAGCTGGTCCACTTACTGGCCTCGTCTGAATCATAGCTGTTTGCGTCCTCCTCCTCCTGGGGCGGGGGGGCTGCTTGTTGAGCAGGCTGCCTCCTCTCCTCCCGGACTGCAGGTGGCGCTCTCTGCTCCGCCGGCGCTGCGCTGCTGGAGTAGGCCTCAGCTTCCTGGGCTTTAAGGGCAGAGACGTTAAACGGCCTCAGTACAAATGATACCGTTCAGTCATCAATGTCAACATACTGGTGTGTGTCTTTAGTACATCATTTTTTTCCCCCATAATGTTGCGTTCAGACCGCACGTTTTAGATTAGTTTGTCATCAATCTAAGATGGGATCTTTACAATAGAGGACATCATCTTCATGAGTGTTTCTTGGGGAGGGGGGGGTCGAATGAGTTGTGCCCAAGGTTCCCCTCACCCTGCTGGGGCGTCGGTACCTGCTCCAGCTGGCAGCGGTCTTGAGCTCTGGACAGGAACCGTTTTCTTCATCACCTCTGGGCTGGCCAAGGCCCCTCCCTCACTGTACCCAGGGGCCCCGCCAGCGGCCGCGCGCAACTCAGTCGGCTTAGGGGCCACAGGTGGGCGGCCCGCACGCTTCTCCTGAGTCTCTACTTCAACACACACACGCACACACAACACATGAATGAGGGGGCAGACTTGCAAACACACACAATCCCGATACGGGCGCACCACTTCCAGCCTCCGCTGCAGTGGAATCAGTAATACTTCCAAGTCTCCGTGGATCCTTTTGATGTTGCAGCTTCTTCTTCATTGCACCGGCATTGACCTACATACAAGTACAACAAGCCGTGGCAAGCAGGCAACCTTGATCACTTCATATAGCCCGTCATGACTTTTTTCTACTCCTCCTAACTACCCTTTTTTCTCGTTCTTTTCTTCTTCTTTCTTTCTTCTTTCTTTCTTCTTTCTTTCTTTCTTCTTGTTTCTTTGTTTCTTTCTTTCTTTCTTTGTTTCTTTGTTTCTTTCTTTGTTTCTTTGTTTGTTTCTTTCTTTCTTTCTTTCGGTTGTAATTATGGCTGAACACGCGGACCGATTTGATGTGTGCCCTCTCATGCCAGGGTCCCCTGGAGGTGCCAGCCCGTGCTGCAGAGCCTTCACTTCTCTGCCCCCTAATTGAGGTCCTCGTCCCTGCGTCTGAAATGGTGGGTGGCATCGTCAGCTCTGGGACGCAGACGAACGCTTTGATGGGAGGAGGGTGGAGGTGTGTGTGTGTGTGTGTGTGTGTGTGTGTGCGTGTGTGCGCGCGCGCGTGTGTGTGTGTGCGCGCGCGCGCGTGTGTGTGTGCGCGCGAGCACGTGTGTGTGTGTGTGCAACAGGACGGGCCTGTCCGTAGCTGTCCGTCTAACAAGGCAGCAGGTGGAGGTGTTTTAACGAGAAGCTTTAAACGCGTCTGACACCTCGGCAGTTGGGAGCGTTATGGGGCAGAGCGTCATAACGAGGCGAGAGCCTGCCGCAAAGACTGGAGACGGGGCGTTGAGTGGATGACTCACCTGCTGCCTGCTGCTCTGAGCGAGGGGCTTGACTTTCCACCGGGACTAAGAGATCCAAAGAGAAAGAGTAGGAGGCAGAGGGAAAGGGACAGAGTGACGGAAACAGAAAGAATGCACACACGCTTCTCTACGCATTCCGCGCATTCATACGATGGCACGGCGGAGGAGGCGGGGTTATGTTTATATTTAGGCAATCGTAAACAAGAAAAAAAAACAATCGAGACAAGTCATTTTCCTCCCATTGTAATTACAACCACAGTTCCTAATTGCTGCTCACGGGCTTAAGTGTTGATGATAATTAACCAAAACAATATAAGCCTTTCCCCTGGTGGAGTGTTTCAGTGCGGGTACCTCTGGCTTGTGCTCTGGCCTGTGGCTGGGAGGCTGGCCGGGCAGCGGCACCGCTGGACCCGGCCGCCGGTCCAGTCTCTTTGGGTTTGGATATGGGCATGGGCGAGGGCAGGAACTGCTTGGGAAAGCCTTTAAAGAACCAGGCCCCGGATCGTTTCCACACCTGAGGAAGAGGGGTGGGGGGGTGGGGGGTGGGGGGGTGGGGGGGTGGGGGGTGGGGGTTGGAGGGGGGGGGGGGCGATAAAGTTAAGTTTTGTCGCCCCACCCACCAATAACATAAGCTGAAAAACTCAACCGCAGGTTCCATCAAGGACCAGAGGAAGAGATCGCAAACTGTGGCCCACCTCTCGCTGCTCACTGCAGATCTTGCAAAGCCACACGGAGTGAGGCCGACTGTTGTTCTGCACTCCACACTTGGTGCACATGTGCTGCAGGGGTGGTCGAGAACAAAAGCATCCACATGTTGACATTTAGAATCCCCGTTACACATGGCGGGCCACTCAAAACACATCCTTTCAAGGCTTTTGTGTTTCATCCTTATCATGTGCAGAGGCACATCCTTGTTTGGTCTGTATGTGTACGTATTATATTCCCCAAAAACATATCAAAAGTCACAACATTTCCCTCCGGTAACGTTATAGGGAATGTTACAAAAATGACAGTCATCTTTTCTTTTCTTTATTTAAATGTTTAGATTAGATCATTTTGTGTGTGTCGGGGGGCGGGGGGCTCCACTACCGAAGCCCTCACTCCTCCTGAACGTACCTTTTTGCAGTCCTCACACACCACTGAGCTGACCCCTGGAGCCCCCAGCTGCTCCCCGCACAGCAGGCAGCGAGACACGCCGTCCCCACACACCGTCTTCTTCATGTCATCCAGGCGGTTCACCAAACGCCTGCAGCGAGGCACACGGGTTAACCACCATTTTTTTAAATAATTTAATGATTTTTTTTTTACCGTGACTACTGCTGACAGGTAATGACCGGTTATGTCGTGTGAAGGGGGGCCATCCCTCAGGCTAATGGTAGAAACTCTGTCGGTCATTCTGACACCATGCCGTTAACGTTAGACCCTGTGGGGTCCCTTGTCTAAATGACGCACCTACGCAGAGGGACAGTGGATCAGAGCTAACTTTGGTCGCTTCTTAGCTCCAGTAGGCCTACCACACATACTCTTTATGGTCGCTCTTAGCTCCAGTAGGCCTACAAACATACTCTTTATGGTGACTCTTAGCTCCAGTAGGCCTACACACATACTCTATTTTGGTTGCTTTTAGCCCCAGTAGACCTACACACATACTCTATTTTGGTCGCCCTTAGCCCCAGTAGGCCTACACACATACTCTATTTTGGTTGCTCTTAGCTCCAGTAGTCCTACACACATACTCTATTTTGGTTGCTCTTAGCTCCAGTAGGCCTACTGGCCTACACACATACTCTTTAGGGTCTATACCCGCGGACATCTCACCCAATTCTCTCCTGCTCCATGGTTTCCATTTTCTCAGCCCGGGCGATCACGCTGTTGATGATCTCCTTCTCCTCGTCTGTCAGGTCCGGACCGGGACCGGGGCCCGGCTGCATGGTCCAGGTCTCCCTGACAACCACACAGGACACAGGACACATGACGCTGACGGGCCGAGAGCCCTGACATATACTCAGGTGTTGTCTATGCACACAGTCAATCAGGCCAATTAAATATCACTGTTATTATGAATATTATTATTCATATTCTTTTTTAATATGTGCAAACTCACTACACAGTGCTGTATGTACAGTACTGAAAAACGATATGGACATAAAAAAGACATTTTTGAATAAAAGACAAATGCACGCCTTGATATTAATAGAAAGCATCTATTAATAATGTTAGCTTACTAACACAGCCCGACATGAATTAATTTACTATTTGGAGCATTTTCTCCTCTTTAGACAGCCCATCTAAACACTCCAACACAGAGTGGGTCCACACAGTGCAGGAGAGAGGAAGGGCCAGAGGAAACACAGAAACACAGACGTACAGAAGGGAGAGGAAGGTGGCGGCACGGCTTTTCTACTTACGGCTCCTTATCACTGTGTCACAGACGAGGGATTGGAAGGAAGCAGAGAGGAGAGGAGAGGAGAGGAGAGGAGAGGAGAGGAGAGGAGAGGAGAGGAGAGGAGAGGAGAGGAGAGGAAATCAGGAGAGGAGAGGAGAGGAGAGGAGAGGAGAGGAGAGGAGAGGAGAGGAGAGGAGAGGAGAGGAGAGGAGAGGAAATCAGGAGAGGAGAGGAGAGCAGAGGAGAGGAGAGGAGAAGAGAGGAGAGGAGAAGAGAGGAGAGGAAATCAGGAGAGGACAGCAGAGCAGAACAGAGGAGAGGAGAGGAGAGCAGAGGAGAGGAGAGGAGAGGAGAGGAGAGGAGAGGAGAGGAGAGGAGAGGTTAGAGTGCCATTGGAAGCATACAAAGGGTTAACATCATCAAGCAGCAGCTGTGCCTGGGCGATTATGGCCGGGCGCTCAGTGCACCCACTGTGCCCTACCCCGCCGTCCTGCAGTGCTTACTTGGCGTGCGCGCCCCTCTGCCTGTCGTTGGAGACCCAGCGGTCCGAGCTGCCACCCATCACCGCGTCCGTCATGGCTGTCGCGCTAGCGCCCCCTACATGTGGAAACACGGGCAGATAGTGTCATTGGAAATATCACTGTGTGATACAACCTTACTGTTTGCGTTCAAAGACCTTCTTCTAACATTCAAAGACCTTCTTCTACCTCATAAAGGAACATTCAAAGACCTTCTTCTACCTCATAAAGGAACATTCAAAGACCTTTTTCTACCTCATAAAGGAACATTCAAAGACCTTTTTCTACCTCATAAAGGAACATTCAAAGACCTTTTTCTACCTCATAAAGGAACATTCAAAGACCTTCTTCTACCTCATAAAGGAACATTCAAAGACCTTCTTCTACCTCATAAAGGAACATTCAAAGACCTTTTTCTACCTCATAAAGGAACATTCAAAGACCTTTTTCTACCTCATAAAGGAACATTCAAAGACCTTCTTCTACCTCATAAAGGAACATTCAAAGACCTTTTTCTACCTCATAAAGGAACATTCAAAGACCTTTTTCTACCTCATAAAGTAACATTTCCACCACAATAAACCAAGACAAGAGATACACGCGAGGAGGAGGGATCTCTATTAAGAGGAACACAAACCTTCCTTTTTTGCGTGTGTTTTTGTTTATTCAGGGATCTTATTTTATACGGGATCAATACAGCTTTCCTCACTACTCTCACTAGGTAAGACTGTTAAGAGAAGATTACTACAACCAATTGGGTTTTGTTACAATTGGATCATCACCTTATTGAATCCCATATTTTACCCACCCACTCCAAAAAAAAACTGTCAATTCTTTTGCCAGAGCCTAAGTGGTTTGCCTAAATTGATGGTCACGGTCACATTTTCCAATCTCATCCAGTCCCCTGTGCTTATGCAGCACTGACTACGGCACTAATCAACAGAACTGCGAGCTGGAGACCATTTTGGCCAGTCACCAGATGTGCTAACTCTGAAAGATGCAGGGGACTGATACGGCCTAAGCATACGGCAAACACTGCAATATCCAACAAGAGCTAATACCACTATGCATTTGTCAGTGTCAAAAATTCACGCTGTCCATCCAAAAAAATGACAGCTCCCTGCCAAGAGCGTACAACTCCCCATGATGCAACTGCAAGGGAAATGATCCAATGAGGCGGAAACAATTTCTAAATCAAATCGGGGAGAAATCTGAGCGGATGGCTAGCGGCTGATTAGTACCTGGGGGTGTCTCTTCTGAGCGTGTGTGAACGGTGGCTCCTGTACGGGAATCGAGCGCTCCTGGAGGTCCTCCAGCGGAGTGGAGCTCAGGCTGATTGGTCTAGACCACCACCAGGCCTGGTCCTCGGGGGAACGAGCAGGGACAATGGAGAGGCTCAGCGGGGTCCCCGGAGGAGAGCAAGAACACGTCCCCCTCGATATGGCTCAATGTGGGCGACGCTCACCGCCAGAGATAAGAACTGAGATACAAGAGAGAGAGAGAGAGACAGACAGACAGACAGACAGACAGACAGACAGACAGACAGACAGACAGACAGACAGACAGACAGACAGACAGACAGACAGAGAGAGAGAGAGAGAGAGAGAGAGAGAGAGAGAGAGACAGAGAGAGAGACAGAGAGAGAGACAGAGAGAGGGAGTGAGAGAGGCAGAGTAGTTGGGAGGGAGGAAAAGAAATTGTAAGGATGGGCGGAAAAAAAGGGAAAATCAATAAACCTCATTTGTCTCTAGTTTGCTGCAAGCGTACACTACTCAGTACTCCAGACTAGAACTGCAGAACACAGCTGAAAGAAGGGTGGGAAGAGGGAGAGAGAGAAAGAAATCGAGAGAGAGAGAAAGAGCAAGGGAGAGAGAGAGAGAGCGAAGGAGAGAGAGAGGGGGAGAGAGGGAGGGAGAGAGTGAGAGAGAGACTTGACTCACTTCAACTTATCCACACTAACCAGGCCTGAGACAGTCACCAGGGCTCTGTATTCTGCTGTACACGGACTACAACACGTCAATACAAAGGCATGGCGTATGGTAATGTTGCCTACAGAACTCCAAACAACCGCACCAGAGCAGAGCACTAAAAATAGACAGATAGAGTGTGGGCATCTCCTTCTGGGGCTCCAGCTACTTTTCCCTGGCCCCCATCAAATTGAGTCTTCAAAGACCATATGTCTTCATACGCCCATTCTCCCTTGTTTAGAAGCAACCAATAGGCGGACAAACAAATCGCACCGAGCACAAGACTGAACAGCCCCTAGCTGCACCCTGATCCCCACAACCACAAGCTTTCTTTTTCACCTCGCTAAATGAATCATCCCACCTTTTCTCCGGCGCGATTGTCCAGGCGAGATCGATGGGGGGGGGGGGGGGGGGGGGGTAGCGTGCAGGAGCAAGAGAGGTTGGGAGATACTCATGTGTGCGTGTCAAGGCCAGGGATGAGCTCTTCCTGTCACGTAGACAGGGCTCTCCAGGCGGTTGCCGCTGCATCACAGGAGAAGAGCAAAGGCCTCTCGGCGGCGTGAGGATCTAATTGGGAGAGGCGGTTGGACCCATCGATTCCTTCAGGTGATGTCACCAGCGTTGCCCTGGAGCCCTCTAAAGGCCGGCCGTGTCGCTTCTGACATTAGAGCCAAATCGTTTGCGATGATTACCGCGTCCAGCTGACGCCTCTGAATTAGTCTGCGCCATCTAGGCCTCTTTCATCAGATGATCAGCAGGAAACTTGTAGTGCCTGGAGGATAAGTCGAGTTTTCGAACTTGTAGCTCCACACTTCAGCATAACATGCTGTATATGGTCTCATTATATTATCACAAGTTGGGGGATTTGTAATCAAAATCTTACTTGGAACTTGAAATGATCACAAAGAAAGTATTTTAATATTCAGTGCAGTGTTCTGAAAGCTATAATGCCTCGTGATTAAACAGATAATGGTGACAATAACTATGAGACCCCTTGTTGACCACGAAACAGCATCACTTGTTTGCCTATTATAAGAGTACAAGTTTTCAACAACAAAAAAATACTATATTTAAAAATGCAACTGTTATATAAAAGCTAAACGAGTGGTGTGGTTTGTGACCCCTCGAAAATAATGGCCGATATTTTCCCCCTAAGAATTTAAATTCTCTCCAAATTGTCATGAAGCCTGAATGAGGAGGCTTTGAGTGGCAGTAATCTGTAACGTCTGGGGGCCTGTGTGGGCCCTTCAGGGGCGTCCGTGCTGTACAGTTTAAAACTGTCCCGGGGAACAGAAGGATGGCAGGAAAGGGTGAGTGAAGATCGGGCGGAGGCCGAAGAGAACCAGAGGAGTCGCATCGATTCCCGCACACACACAGCCATCACCATCGTCCTGAACATCATCCCTCATCCTGGCAAAAAAACATTTGTCCAGTGACTCGGGACTCCTGTATGGCGTTTCAAATGGGGGCGGAGGGAGGACCAATTTAGAAACCTGCAACTCACTCACAGGCATAATGGGATAGTCAATACAGATCTGCGTCACTGCGTCTTCAGCGACCCAAGGCCCAAATCCCTCTCCGCAGTCCCAACATGAAACATTTTTCCTCCCTTCTTAGCAACACAAGCACACAATTCCCCAGGGAGATTGATACACGCACTCAACAGCGCACATAACTAGCTCCAAGCGGAGCGCTATCAGTCATGTTTTTAGATATCTCTGCCACGGGAATCCATTTAAAACAGCAGTTGAATGACAATTGCCTGCCAGAACAGGCTACCTACAGGTGTAATGTACCTGTTTGTATTACCCCAAAGGTATGTCTTAACCTTATACCTACGGGTGTAATGTACCTGTTTGTATTACCCCAAAGGTATGTCTTAACCTTATACCTACAGGTGTAATGTACCTGTTTGTATTTTCTCAAATGATGTCTTAACCTTATACCCACAGGTGTAATGTACTTGTTTGTATTTTCTCAAATGATGTCTTAACCTTACAGAATAGGAAAGAAAGAGCCATAGAGAATGTTGAAAGAGCAGAGGGAGCAGTGAGTGACAATGGTGGAAGAAAGCATTGGTAGATTAATGGGAGCGATTTTCTAAAAGGACATTAAATTGATTTCTTAAAATACAGTAAATTCTTCACATTATAGGTCCGATATTTTAGACAAGGGGAATGGTACTGCAGCAACGAATGGAAAATCCAAACGTCTTGAAGAGCAAGCCAAAGGTGTACGCGATCAAATGTCAATGTGATGAAGACAGTGTTTTTGAAGCGTGATGGCAAAAATAATGAATTTAGCCTTGTTTTGACTGGAAAGTGGACAACCACAACAACAACAACAATGTTTTATGTTAAATAGAGAGAGTGCTTGTCCAAGCTCAAATGGAGACACTGCACTATAGATTTTTTTCACTGTGTTGGTTCTAGCCCTCTGATTGCTAGCATTGCAAAACACAGAGCCTTTTCAATTACTTTAAGTATAGATTAGAAATGAAAGAGAGGGGGCCAGTTTATATACTGTCAAGACCTTAACAACTAGTCATTCCATTAACTTAATAATGTAACTATCTTCATATCTTCTCATTTACACACCTATGAAGTCATAGTGATAAGGAATTATAGATCAATGTGTTGGTATTCCAGGGCATGAATTCCCTTGCTCTCCTCCAAGAAATGCATTTTCTTAAGTAGGCTAATGAGATTCTGAGATCAATGCAAAAAGAAATATATAAAAAATAAACGACAATTGGTTTCACTATAATGAGTTCATTCATCTGGGCCACATTGCTAGTGTGGCTCTTCACTGACGTCAAGCCTCGGCCCCACCCTCAGGACCCAGGCACCGCCCACTGACAATACCAACCATTGGCTGATCTTGGATGTCTCCCGGAGGCATGATGGGATTTATTTTTTTTTTACTTAAAAAAAAATACTTTGCTCTTCCTGCAGATCCTGTTGAAACATATGAATTATTCAAGTTGGCTGTCCCCTTGGGAATGCATCATGGTACTTTAGATTTCCATGCAGGTTGGGTTTTGAGATTCGACAATACGTATTAACAAAAAAAAAACGCACCTGGAATCTTGGGTGGACGCATTTATTTGTTGTGACCATGCAGAAGTGATCATCTCTCGGCTATATCTTTTGATATGTGTGGCACTGCGAATCTCTGTCTTAATAGACATTGTCAGCAGGCAGTTTGCAATGATTTCATGTCCGAATGGGCTCCAGATGGGTTCGGCAACTCCGACTGGATCGATGCAGACCCAGTCAACCCCAGCCCTTGCCTGCTGTTGAAATAGCAAGTCTTCGGAACAAAACTGGAAGGCTAATGCAATGTTCATGATTGGATGTCCAACATAAAATTTGCTTGCATTCTATACCTGCTCAAAATAAAATATTAGTTTCTGGAGGGACAAAACTTGTGCATGCCTAGGTCTTGTGCTACTTGTTTCATTTCATTTGTTTTCCAGCTTGTAAAACATATAATGCACTTTGAAGAATAGCTATGTTATGCAATGTGACGTGTTTGAAACACAGCTACTCAAATCGAACTTAACTTTTGGGATGCCAAGATCGCGAAACTGAAAGCGGGAGCTAGACCGAACAGCGAAGCACTGCACCAATGTAACCGTCCTCAACGGGAAAAAAACATCGCTCAGCATTTGTGTATTATTTACAACTCCCACCCTCCCTATCCTCCGTCCCCCCAAACCTTTCCCTCTCGTCACTCATCTGTAGCACCTCTTCCCATACGTGAGTCTTCTCTTTGAGGCCGCGCAGGGCACTTTTAGTTATTCATCCCTCTCTATCTGCGGCAGCTTAGACTTTGTGTGTCTGAACACGTACGCTTTGCTCTAAGGGGATGGGGAGAGAGGGTAAAAAGGAGAGAGAGAGAGAGAGAGAGAGAGAGAGAGAAGTGGGCAAAAAAGGAAGGGGTGTGACTTAAAGGAAGGGGCATGTGGGACTTGTGTGTTGGCAAGTGTTATGGGGTGTAAGATAATGGTAGGGGCAACATGAGAAGAGTGAAGATCTCACAAGTCAATGCACAAATTTGCCCCACTTCCAGGCCGACGACAGGGTCCGACAGGACCATCTGGGAGGCCATCTGGAAGGAACAGAGGCGACGGCCTCTCCCCTTCGAAGTGGGGGGGGGGGGGGGGGGGGCACTTTCTCAGAGCCACCACCACTTCCCCTTGGGAGGCACGGTTCCAGGTCCGGTCTGGTCGGCGAGCAAACAGGAAAGACCCTCCCGTGACGAACAAGCAGTCACGCTGTTGCTGCCCTGCCGCCATGGCAACCTCATCCAAATGGACTGGAAAGGGGGGAGGGGCCATCGGAGTAGAGGACAGTCGTAGAACTAGAGTGGCTATTCAACGTCAACTGGCATGCCTCAACTAAAAACCCCAAAACGTGCAAACACACGCACACACACGCACACACACACACACACACACACACACACACACACACACACACACACACACACACGCACACACACACGCACACACACACACACACACACGTGATCCGTTAGGTCAATATACAGGAGAGTGCCGATTCCTTATCCTTCCTTATCTTTCTTTTATTCCCTGCACTGCAGCACATTAACGTGGAAGAAACAAAACATCTCTGTTCAAAAGCCCCGGCGCCAATCTGACAGCAGACAATGACACAAAGGCCACAGCCTTCATCCATGGTATAGCAATTCGTTTAACTTCTCCAGATAGAGCTCCCAGTCACGTCTTTGTTGGGCTGTCTGGCTAAGCCTCCTCCCTGCCCTGGCTGCTCCAGCTACAGGTGATGACGGAGAGATCCAGCTTGTTGATGCAGCGGCCAACTCTCCAGAGACGGCCATTATCACGGTTTTTTTGGAGAGGTGACGAGGGGCGTTACTTAATCACATTTTCTAAAAGTGCGTCACGTGGTGTGACGCCGGTTGTAAAGCGTGAGCCTCGCTTTTTCCTCTGCCCTGATTGTGTGTGTGTGTGTGTGTGTGTGTGTGTGTGTGTGTGTGTGTGTGTGTGTGTGTGTGTGTGTGTGTGTGTGTGTGTGTGTGTGTGTGTGACCCGCGGGGGTCGTTTGACATGGAACAGGAAATGTGTTTCATTTGGTGACGCTGATCAACATGAGATGAAACACCGTGCAGTCTGCCCTGTGTACATTCAAACTGGACGTAACAAGGTTGAGTCCTTTAATGACCTGGCTCCATTTAAGAAGAAATTACTGGACAGTAGCAGAAGAGATAACCGTTTAAACGTTGCACTGTTGAAACAAACACATGGGCGCACAAAAAATCCTGGATAGGATATTCACATCTTGGCATCTGCATTGAGGTGCATAACATAAAGTTATTCAGGTTTTGCGTATAAAACGCTTTGGCACCACGTATCATTATGGCATGAGGTTTGCCCCCCAGCCGTGCTGCTAGAAGCCTGCCACAAGGCCTTGGCACAGATTCACTGCCGGCTATCCAACACTCCCTCCTCTGCCACTAGCGAGAGGTACAACAAACCCCCCCCCCCCCACCACCCCCTATCCCCCCCGAGTGTTTTCAACAGAAATGTGTTTGCAAACACAAAATAACCGCACACCCCACCCCACCCTCCCCATCTCATTCTAAAACCACAGTGCTAAAAAGAATCTGTATTTAAAGTGCTGGATATAGGGGATAAAAGCTGAGGGGTCAGGGGCTGGGGGTCATGGAAACCAACAGAAAGGCTTGGTTATGGGTCTTAGGATAAGAACCTCTGTTGGGGTCATCGCCTCAGTGACCCTCTGTCGTATCCAAACCCGAAAAACACAGAGCACAACACCATGCATACTTAGTTATAGCATGTGTTAAAGTACTAACAATGATGCATGACAGGGGAAGGGTTTTTGATGTGTTTGTCTGAAAGCAGGGCCACTACAGCACCGTCATTCACTCCCCAATACGGGTCAGTTCAATCGAATGAACAGCCTGGTTCGGATCTGTAACTCCTGGCCTCCTGGCCTTTTGGGCAGCCTCATCTACAACCTCAGCCTTTCCCAAGCTTACCTCAGAGGGTTTTCGAAGAAGTGATTGCAGGGTTAGACACATAGATATCAATTTGTTAATCTATACGCGCCTACCTCCTTGCTGATCATTTCAGAATGACACTGCAACGCCCTTTGAAGGCTGAGCCACACGTACAAACTGACACTAAACATATTGCTAGTATTATTCTCCACTGAAAATAAAAGATACACGCTCAACGACCAAGGATGCATGGAACATCTTTGGAAGCCAGTCCAAATATGGATTTTCAAGAACATGGAGGAGTCATACCTTTTACCAACTGTGGCCATGGTAACAGGAAGATCAGAGGAAGAAAATCAGATTGATTAAATAGCGTTTGTGCGTATGTGTTTGTGTGTGGGTGCGTGTGCGTGCGTGTATGTGTGCGTGCGTGTGTGTTTGTGCCCGTGAGCGTGTGAACATGCGTGCTTGCATATGTGTTAGTGGTGTGTGTGCGTGTGTGTGTGTGTGTGTGGGGGGGGGGGGGGGGGGGGGCACTATAGAAAACAAATTGGACAATCCAGACACAATAAATACAACATCTTTGTTTCTAACCCAATAAAAGGCAGTGAAACCCCTCAACCGGCATTCAAACACAAGCCAAGCTTCCAGCTTCTTGGCCTTCTATAGAAATCCCAGAAATAGTAACAATTAAGAATGGGAGAGTAATTTCCAGAGGATAGCGTGGTTACAGGAAAATCTCGATACAGAATTCTGGGTACATCTGCCTTGTATCCTCCAGCCTTAAATTATGCATTTAGCGTGCACAGCACTTATCTTTCTTTCCTCTATCCATTTTTTCAACCTCTCCCTCAAACACTCATTTCTCTCTCTCTCTCTCTCTCTCTCTCTCTCTCTCTCTCTCTCTCTCTCTCTCTCTCTCGCTCTCTCTCTCTCTCTCCTTTTTACCCTCCATCTATGTCTCTTTTTTTGCTTTCCCTCTCTCACACACTTTATTCACACATTTACCCTCTTTTCTTGCCCCTTTCCCCCTCTTTCTCTGCAGCAAATGCATTATGCCAAGGGGAGGCAGATAGGATGGGGGGGGGGGGGGGGGGGGGGGGGGGTCGAGGAGGAGAGAGACAGAGAGCTGGAACGTGAGGGTGTCGTCCAATCACAGTGGTGGTGTTTTATATGAGAGGAGAGGCAGCTGCAGATATCGCGAAACCGTTCATTCAAGTCTTTTGCTCCCCTCCCCCATTCAATCCCCAATGCTTCAGGTCTATAAGTTGGGGGATAGTGGAGGAGAGGGGACGGGGATCCTAGCCTATACCGCACGCTTCTCCGCTCCTTCATTCCTTGACGTGTAGGACCAGCGACATAGCTGGGCTGGTCCAAGGTACTTAGTACTCCTATAGCTTCAACAGCAGCTCGCAGAGAGCCATGACACGCACGCTTCCACGCAAATCCACTGTTGAGAGGAGACTGAGACTTCACCACACCCAAGCACAGAAAACACCTGTCCCCCGTCACAGCAGCACTCGATTAGCCGAGATGCCGAGAAGAAGCGCTTGGAGAGGCGGTCACCACAACCTCCCGCTGCTCTCTCCCTGGGGTTTGCAGGCGCACTGTATCAAACACGAACGTGTTCCTATGACATCCCGCAGCAACGCCCAGGGACTGCAAACACAGAAACTCCCAAATGACTTATCTGTTCTGTTTTGTACCAACAGAACTGCAACAAAGAAGAAGCACCCAGATGTGAGAATAATGACGTCTCCATGAGTGTCATATTAGTGTAACACATAGAGATAGGAATAAAATGGACAGCACAAAGCAATGCCAACATTACATTACATCATTGCAAAATTGATTTATATCAATATTTGAAAAATGTTTAGCACCAAATGCCATACTATTCAGTATTGTATGCTGAATCTGACAACATCCTTATCAAATGTATACATGAAATGACGTCAAGCTATTTGAAATTTGTGTAGGATTTTTGTCGACATAAAATATTGCAACCCCCTGCTTCACGTTCTGATTAAAAATATTTTTGTATGGTCCATTGAACAAATAGGCTACCCCCCCCCCCCCCCCCCCCCCCCCCCCCCCCCCCCTTCACAGTTTTGCACACAAAAAAAATTATGAAAATATCAGCTCAATGATTTAAGAATTAAACCACTCAAAATAGAATTTAAATGTATTTTATCCCTAAGGATGACGACCAACTGAGAATGGCTATATATGTCGCAGATAATGCGCTAGATAGTTCAATTAATGAATCATAAAATTATTTTACGTTTATCATAAGTCATGCAGTTGAGCAACCGATTGACAGCAACCACCTACAATAGGTTAACCGTTGCGAAAAGATATTAAGGCAGTCGAGTAGCTTACCTGAGACTGAAGTCCACTCTCCAAGGAAGCTGACAGGGAATGATGCAGACAAATTTTTGTGCAGCACTTTGATCTAACCGAAAAAGCGCTTATTGCGCATGGGGAACCCTGTTCTTGGCCATGCAGCCAAGCCCTCCCTATCTGCTTATTCCTAGACCGTCGCTAGAGGTACTGATTCGGCTCTGCGTGGGCTCCTTAGGACTGCTCTCCGTTGGGAGAATGGCAAGCCCTGGTTCCCTGGCAAGGAAACCCCTGGATCTAAAGGCATAGAGGCATCACTGATGGACACCAAGTGGGCAGTCATCATCTGATCTTTTTTAAAGGCTCTGTGCGATTATTGAGTGTCTGCAGTCATAAACGTGCGCACCAACAACTTTTTAGTTGTTTTTTTTCAGTTGGCAGGTTTCAGATTGTGCTTTCACTTGCCCTTTCACTCCTTGATTGTTACCCGTGCTTTGCTTTCTTGCTCCAATGTGGATGAACAATGTCACAATAAATACACCATTTATTGGCCTAGACTTGGAGTAAAGTATCATTCTCACAATCACATAATCATTGCATGAAGAGGTCTGTAAGTACTTGTTTTGTTTTATTTGGAACATGTCTAACATTTTTGGTAAGAAACAAGGCTTGGATGACCAAGTTCCCAATGCGCGTAGATTATTTTGCATGCATTTATTGTGGATAGATTGCGCCACCTAGTGGTATCAACCCTGTTTCCAGCACAATGTGTACAACGTAAAGTAAATGAAATAAGACATAAACTAGAGGAGAATATAATAGAAGTTGGCTCCTTTTAAAGTATTGAAGTATTTACTTTTAAAGTGAAAATGGCATGCAATTGCTACAAAACCCCTTGATTAGGATCCCTGCAATTTCTTTCGAGTGTACACGTTTCATGTAAAAAAAAAAAAATCATTTTCATTGATCACATGACTAAAGTTACCCCACCCACTTGATCAGTGTGGTCACCTGACTGCATTCTCAGTCGTCACAGTGAAAATGTCTGCTCACTTGTCCTACGGAAGAGTAAATCTAAATATTTTGAGAGAGGCCGCACGAAAAGAGCTTCGTGAATTCTTGGACAAATGTGCTGGAAGCAAGGTAATGAACACGAACTTGCTAGTTTCTAGCTTTACCTATGGTCAGTGCAGTCTGCACTATGTGCAATATCATCATCATCATCACGGGACTCCTGAACTGATGAGGGCACGGAGCTGTCAAGTGTTAGTCAACAAGGCTAGCTAGCTTTCTTTTACTAGATTTTTCTAAAGGAATCCCAAATCTGATTTCATTGGTCTTTCCTTACATTTCAGGCAATTGTGTGGGATGAATATCTGACTGGACCATTTGGATTGATAGCACAGTACTCCTTGTTGAAGGTATTTCACTTAAATTATGCAATTGTGACCATTTACTGATAATGAAGATCTCACGCAGAGCCAAATTACTGATCATTGTGTCGTTATAACTGTTATATTCAGGAGCATGAAGTGGAGAAGATGTTTACCCTCAAGGGAGGACGTCTCCCCCCAGCTGACGTCAAAAACATCATATTCTTTGTTCGTCCCAGACTTGAGCTTATGGATATTATTGCTGAGAATGTTATTAGGTCTGTTGAGCTATCTTTGTCTAACTCCCAGGCATTGCGTGGGAAAAAGCCTCATTCTACTATATTGTTACACAGTCAAGGATTATGCATGTCTGCTGATGGAAGAGGTGACTGTCTAGTACAAAAGTAACGATACATGACGATTCTAATTGATTGGCTTTCTACGCAGTGAGGACAAGATGCACACGCAGCGGGACTTCCACATCCTGTTTGTACCGCGGAGGAGCATGCTCTGTGAGCAGAGGCTGAAAGAGCAGGGTGTTCTCGGTTCCTTCCTCAACATAGACGAGTACATCCTAGACCTCATCCCATACGATGGAGATTTGCTCTCCATGGAGTCGGAAGGGGCCTTCAGGGTACGTTGGAATATTTGAAAATAATATTTCAACCTGTAAACATAAAAAAAAAACTCTGACCCTTACACATAAAGTTCCTCCTCATCTGACTGGTAATTCATGCTAAATATAAAGGAAAAATGCCCATAACTAACCGGTCCTATCTATATGCATGAGCAATGACTTAAAAATACTATACAAGTAAAACAAAATAATTGTTACTCGGATCTAAACGTTTTATAACTTATTCCCCCCCCCTGTCCCCGTCCCCCCCATCTCTGACAGGAGTGCTATTTGGAAAGTGACCAGACAAGTCTGTACCACACCGCTAGGGGCCTTATGACGCTGCAAGCTCTTTATGGGACCATCCCACAGATCTGTGGGAAAGGGGAGTGTGCACGGGTGGGTATGGCACCTAGCAACACAGCCCTCATCCTGTTATGTCTGTTTTAACCTAATCTGTGCTACCTGCCTGCCAGCTGCTTGAGAGCAGTCGAGGAGACCAGCCTAACCGTTTTCCACTTTGACGCAGTCGACATATCTGAACATTTAAATGAACATGTGCATTTTTTTTCAAACATCCGTTATGCCGTCTAGTACACTACCCGTATGTAAACAATGGAATTGTCACTGCAATGCTGTGTTGAAGAGTGAATTATCCCCTTACTTCATGTAGCATGTAGCTAACATGATGCTGAGGATGAAGAGGGAGTTTGCTGGCAGTCAGACTCAGATCCTGCCCGTGTTCGACACCTTGCTGCTCCTGGACCGGAATGTGGACCTGCTTACCCCTCTGGCCACACAGCTGACTTACGAGGGCCTCATCGACGAGGTTTATGGAATCACTAATGGTGAGAAACTCACTCATCGACCCCCCCCTGAAATATATCCTGCAATTGGATTGTGTGCCTTATTGTTTGTTTACAATAAGCCATACCTGTAAACCATAGCGCTCACTAGCCTGAAGATACTTTTGTCAAGGCCACAGATGTAAACAACTTATCCTACACACTCTGACTTGAATGTAACCTGGGTATACTAAGACATTGATTTAATTCGTTTTTTCTCATGTATCATATCTTAATATTTCCCTATTTCTTTCTTAATGTAAAAACCCCATATACAGGCTATGTCAAGCTGCCTCCTGAGAAGTTTGCGGCTCAGAATAAAAAACAAGGGGAGGCGGGCAAAGACCTACCAACTGAGCAAAAGAAGATGCAGCTCAACTCTGCCGAAGAATTATATGCTGAGATCCGGGACAAGAATTTTAACGCTGTGGGTGCCGCCCTCAGCAAGAAGGCCAAGATCATCTCGGCCGCGTTCGAGGTAGGTCAGTCTCACCTGTAGCACTGCCCCCCCACCACCACCCCTAAAACATGTCTGATGTAATAATCTGTCTGCTAATCTAATTGGATTGTAACCCTTGCTGTAATTTGTTTCAAAGGTCACGATAAAAGCTGTATTGATGTGTACAGACAATGACAACTATCGATAGATAAAATCTCGTCCGGATGTTTTACCCAGTCTTAGACAGATACACATCTATTGCTTTGAACTCTATTTACAATAAATAAATTGTAAGAGTTATGCACCATCAGTTGCGTTATTACTGTATATAAGCCTAGCTGGCCTGTGTTAATAATTTCCCAAACATTAAAGATTCTATTGACGAGGGTGAAATGTGCTTGTATCTTAATTATCTGGCACTCTGGGTGCTACAGGATGTGATAATGAGAGAAATACCTTGTCGTCGTTTGAGCTTCCTTTTTTCATGTCCGCCTTGCCCAGACCTGTTACAACGCAAATTACTTTCAGTGTTAGAAAAGACAAAATAATTGAGCCACCTACATATACAGTGCATCTGGAAAGTATTCATACCCCTTCACTTTTTCCACATTTTATTATGTCACAGCCTAATTCTAAAATGGATTAAATACAAAAAAATGCTCAACATTCTGCACACAATACCGCATAATGACAAAGTGAAAAAAGCTTTTTAGAATTTTTTGCAAATATATTAAAAATAAAATATCACATGTACGTAAGTATTCACACCCTTTACTCAATACTTTGTTGAAGCACCTTTGGCAGCAATTACAGCCTCAAGTCTTCTTGAGTATGATGCTACAAGCTTGGCACAGCTATTTTGGGGAAGTTTCTCCCATTCTTCTTTGCAGATATTCTCAAGCTCCATCAGGTTGGATGGGGAGCGTCGGTGCACAGCCATTTTCAGATCTCTCCAAAGATGTTCAATCGGGTTCAAGTCTGGGCTCTGGTTGGGCCACTCAAGGACATTCACAGACTTGTCCTGAAGGCACTCCTTTGTTATCTTGGCTGTGTGCTTAGGGTCGTTGTCCTGTTGGAAGGTGCTCTGGAGCAGGTTTTCATCAAGGATCTCTCTGTACATTGCTGCATTCATCTTTCCCTTGATCCTGACTAGTCTTCCAGTTCCTGCCGCTGGAAAACACCCCCACAGCATGATGCTGCCACCACCATGCTTCACTGTAGGGATAGTATTGGCCAGGGGATGAGCGGTGCCTGGTTTCCTCCAGACATGACGCTTGGCATTCAGGCCAAAGAGTTCAATCTTGGTTTCATCAGACCAGAGAATTTTGTTTCTCATGGTCTGAGAGTCCTTTAGGTGCCTTTTGGCAAACTCCATGCGGGCTGTCATGCCTTTTACTGAGGAGTGGCTTCCGTCTGGCCACTCTACCATAAAGGCCTGATTGGTGGAGTGCTGCAGAGATGGTTGTTCTTGTAGAAGGTTCTCCCATCTCCACAGAGGAACACTGGAGCTCTGTCAGAGTGACCATCGGGTTCTTGGTCACCTCCCTGACCGAGGCCCTTCTCCCCCCCGATTGCTTAGTTTGGCCGGGCGGCCAGCTCTAGGAAGAGTCCTGGTGGTTCCAAACTTCTTCCATTTGCGAATGATGGAGACCACTGTACTCTGGGACCTTCAATGCTGCAGACAATTTTTTTGTACTCTTTCCCAGATCTGTGCCTCAATACAATCCGTCTCGGAGGTCTACAGACAATTCCTTGGACTTCATGGCTTGGTTTTTGATCTGACATGCACTGTCAACTATGGGACCTTATATAAACAGGTGTGTGCCTTTCCAGATCATGTCCAATCAATTGAATTTACCACAGGTGGACTCCAATCAAGTTGTAGAAACATCTCAAGGATGATCAGTGGAAACGGGATGCCCCTGAGCTCAATCTTGAGTGTCACAGCAAAGGGTGGGAATACTTATGTACATGTGATATAACATTTTTTTTATTTTTAATACATTTGCAAAAAATTCCCCAAAACTTTTTTCACTTTGTCATTATGCGGTATTGTGTGTAGAATGTTGAGATTTTTTTTTAAATTTAATCCATTTTGGAATTTGGCTGTGACATAATGAAATGTGGAAAAAGTGAAGGGGTATGAATACTTTCCGGAAGCCCTGTATGGAATGAGATTTGAAATCGGAGGTAAACACAAGTTGTGGTCTGATCAACCACGGCTGGGTCGCCTGGGCCAGGGTGTCTGATCTTGAAAGACCCGAAACACCCAATGATCCCAGGTTCCATCACTCATTATGTGCTCTGGAGCATCGAGAGATGCATTTAACGAATCAAAAAAATTGTGAATCTGAATCGTGTTCATTTCAGACAGCCTTGACCATTACAGTAAAACCATTGTATCAACTATTTTATCATACAGGAACGCCACAATGCTAAAACAGTGGGCGAGATCAAGCAGTTTGTGTCCCAGCTGCCCCACATGCAGGCAGCAAGGAGCTCCCTGGCTAACCACACCTCCATAGCAGAGCTTATCAAGGATATCACCAGTAAGGAAAAACAAACTTGCATTTTCCCTTCATTTCTCTCTCTACACCAACTGGTCTAGCTTTCTTACTTATCAAGGATATCACCAGTAAGGAAAAACAAACTTGCATTTTCCCTTCATTTTTCTCTCTACGCCAACCGGTCTAGCTTTCTTACTTTTGCCCCCTTTCTCTTTCAGCCTCGGAGGCCTTCTTTGATAACCTGACAGTGGAACAGGAGTTCATGACGGGGGTGGACACGGACAAGGTACTCTTTGTTTTTGAAACATGCTCTCTTTACTGTTCATACTTATCCCTGTGGGTTGATTCTAAAACTGACTGGGTTTGATACGAGCAAGTTACTCTTTTAGCCCTTTTCGACCGACAAGGACCTAGTTTGGAACCGTTCTGAGCATTTTGACCGGAAATAAATCGCTTCGCAACCCGGGCACTTTGGTTCCCAGCTGGTTTTTCTTCCTGAAACTGAAGTGCGAACCATCACGACATGAATGGGTGTGTCATATTCTACAGATTAGAAAGACTGGATGGAAACGCGTGCTGGTTGGCAAGATAGCACCAAAGATCCAAGAACTTGTTCCTTGTGGGTCAAAAAGGACTATTTGTTTTTTGAAACTTCTTTCTTTTGCAGCCTGTTCATACTATGCCCAGTGTCTTTCTTCTGAAACTGCGTTCAAGCAACCTGCTATTTTGCTCTCCAGGTGAACATATACATAGAAGACTGCATTGCCCAAAAGGATCCCATAATAAAAATTCTCCGACTGGTCTGCATGCAGTCTGTCTGCAATAATGGCCTCAAGCAGAAAGTTTTAGACTATTACAAGCGGGAAATCTTACAGGTAGAAATCAAATTCGTTTTTTTCATTATATGAGGAATTTTGAAGGGTGAAAGATTGTCAACAAGTGAATGTCGTTACTTAACATCTTCTGCTTCTGCTTCACTGCCTTGGTGTTCTTTTCTCAGACCTATGGATATGAACACATGCTCACACTCAACAACCTAGAGAAGACAGGCCTTCTGAAGCTCCAGACATCCACCAGAAACAACTACCCCACTATCAGGAAGACGCTAAAGTTGTGGATGGAGGATGCCAACGAACAGGTGCGCTTGATTCGATCACCTCCATTGTTTGCTCCCAAGAGGAAGCGATCTCTCACCATCAAAATGTGGATCCACACGGTCACCCTGACTTGAGCATGCACGGTTCTCTCCCCCCTGCAGAACCCCAACGACATATCCTATGTCTACAGTGGCTACGCTCCGCTAAGCATCCGACTGACCCAGGTGTTAGCCAGGCCCGGCTGGCGCAGCATCGAGGAGGTGCTGAAGATGCTTCCCGGGCCTCACTTTGAGGAGAGACAACAGCTGCCGTCAGGGCTTCATAAGAAACGTATGGCATCCTTTTGAATCCCTGTTCCAACGCCACGCTCTCATTTGTATCTTTGCCTCTTCATCTTCCCTGGTGCTATCATCCCCATATCCTAAGTCCCAGGGGAGTAGACTGCTTGCTTTAAATAAACAAAGCAAACTGGAACTGCAACCAGTCACTGTTGGGGTGATGAGCGGTAGAAACAATGGGAATAAATGTGTGCTGGTCGCTGATAAGGCTCGGTTTTGTTCCTGCCATGTCTGTTGTCTCAGAGCAGCTGCTGATTCATCAGCGAGCCCGTTTGTGTTGGCTTTCGCCTGTTTCTTTGTTTAAAGCGATAGCCAGCGAGAGGCCCTGTCTTAAATGTGATCTTTGTCAGTGTCCCGTAGTAGGCAGATCTTGGTTTTGTGCAGGCCATTACCGCTGTAGAGGAGACACTCATTTGGAACAGGGGTTTGATTAAAAGCTCTTTGTACGAGCACTTTCCCACATCCTAATTAGAGCTGTGAATTTGGGTATTAGCCAAGTGACTTGTCTGTGCATGTCTGGCACGTCTTGGTTTAAGAAAGTGTTGATGGAAGACTTCCCAAGGAAGACAATGGAGAATGTTGATTGCTATTTTCGGTTTTATATTTTTTGTACATTTTAGTAACTACCATAAACTTCTTTTTAAATAACCTGTACAAACAGAAGGTGAATAAACGACATCTCACCCTAGTCTGACCACCTGTTTGTCCCATAGGCCAGCAGGGGGAGAATAGGACTACACTGGTGTTCTTCCTCGGTGGAGTGACGTATGCCGAAATCGCTGCCCTACGCTTCCTCTCTCAGATGGAGGACGGCGGGACCGAATATATAATTGCCACCACCAAGCTCATCAACGGTACCAGCTGGATCAAATCCCTCATGGACCGACCCGAGTCCCTGGACCCGTGAGATGACCCGCTGTTAGGAGGCAGGCACACACCTGGAAACATCAAACAGACTGACCCAAAGACCTTGTCCCTTGTTATTTTCTATGTCCATATATCTGGGCCTTGCAGGTGTCTGATTGATGTCTCAGGCTGTCATTTTATGGGAGCAGAAATTGGCATATGTATTTCTCCGGCCATATTGTTTGCGCAAAATTCTACAATTACTAAGTGCAGATAATATTTAGCTTATTTGGTCAATGTACATAATGGCCTCTTAATAGCCAAGTTGGTCGTGACATAAAAAATTATGTAAAAATGTAACTGTCTCTAGTTGGTTATTGTAACTTATTTCTTTTCATTCTCTAATTTTTTTTTGTTCTAATAGATTTAGTTATTCTCTGCTTCTGCTTATTTTTTATCACAACTGTTGTAAATAAAATTGACTCCCATCTACTTAAAACGTCTTGAGTGTTCGTAAAGAATCTCATTGAATTGGATAATATACCCTTACTGTTGGTTACAGTAGAGTTAATCCTCATGGACATTGTCTCTGTAAAAGCAATGGGTCAGATCAGGGAGAGGCAAAGGTTTGGATGTGCATCCATCAGTAGCGGTGCAGCTCGCTGAAGGGAGCAATTAGCCTAGTAACAGGCCTCCCGATCAGCCGATAATGGCCATGCTGTCTGGAGATCTTACCCCATAACGGGCCATGATTTGACAGCGCCGAACGCTGATTGAATTAGGAAGCCATTTGCTCCGTGTTCCGGTAGAGGAGGAGTGTGTTGGAGTCGGGAGTTTGATCCGCTTTTAAATCGATGGCTAGTCCGTGCCCTGCACTATGAATACAAGGGCTCCTGTACCAGCGGGAGATGCTGACAGCAGTCATATGGTGAGTTGAGCGGATAGGATAACTTACTTCTGACGTGATAGAAAACAGAACAATGGACCAAACCTCAAAGAAAAGAAGAGTGGCTTCTGGTTTTAAATCATAGAATGCACTCACTGTAAGGGAATCAGACATTGAGTAACGCGCCGAGTATATTTAGGAGCAGGTGCACTCTCTGTTTTAGCTCTCCATTAGGAAAATCCCAAGGGCTCTCGACCCCTGTGTTCAATGTAATTGCTGTTGGCTCCTCCTTTGCCATTGCTCCAAGCCAAGGCAACAAGACATCAACTTGTAGTTGTGGGCTGTGTGAGATAGCATTCACTGAGGATCAACCCACCATACTGTTAGGTAAGGATTTCCAGTTTAATCAGTATTACTTATTTTTTTGAAATATGCCTGATACCCAACAATACTGTCTACTTTTACAAATGTATCTGTTGTAGTACTACTTCGAAATAGAAACAGAAAATAAGATTTATAATGCACCAAGTGGTATTAAAGAAACAAATAAGACCAACAAAGATTTTGCATGTGACATGTCTATTGTTTGTTTGTAGTATAGATGTAGCTAAGATAGTTTGCCAGAGTTGTTTTCTGAGATTCTAATTTCTTATCAAAACAAAGGAAGACCTAGTTATTGTTTTCACTAAACCAGTCCTCAAAGTATGAGTCTGGTAAACATGTTCTGTGCTTGTGTGTGTGTGTGTGTGTGTGTGTGTGTGTGTGTGTGTGTGTGCGTCCCCTTTTAATAGAAATGTAAAGTTGGTGCACAACAGTTATTGTGCCATGTGAGAGCATGTCAACAGCATTTGCGGTTTACAAATTAATTATTAATGCTGTTCCTGTAAGTGGTGTTGGTCGATTAATGTGGTTCACTCTTTCAACCAATCATAGAAGACCTATAATGGAGTAACGTGTGACTATATAAGCAAAAATAAACCGCAGGCTTCACTAACATGTATCTTAAAGATGTCTGATAGTTTACTATTTTATTCTCTTTTAAGATTAAATAATTGTATATAATCTCTATGTTTATTTTCAGAAGCCATGGGAAAGGGAGGTAATATGGGACACACTGGATATCGGAACAGTCCACAGCAGAAGGATGTGATCTGGTTTGACAGGGAGCCGCTGTCAGTCCGCTTCCTCCGGACCTTTAGAGATGTTCTGAGATTTGTACTCTTCAGTTACACTGTGTTTTTTGGAGCTTTGCTCATTGCTCGCTGGACAACATATTTTATGGTGGCAAAATGAAAAGTGGACGACTGCATATAGTTCAATTCAAAGGATTAGGCTATGACATATTTAAGCCTACAAAGGATACCCACAACAGTGTCTCTCTCTGTCATCATGGACTTAGACTATGTAAAATGTAATGACATATATGACTTTAGTGCTCTGTGTTAAAACCTACAAAAATGTAAACCAGCCTATTTATTTCCCTAAAAACTGCCTGTGTTTTCAATTAAGAGTGACCTTTTTTCTCTGTAGACTGGATTAAAAGCCCGCAAGTCTGCATCATAAATTCCCTTCAATGAATTAGGAAAATCCAGAAAGTTGTTTTCTTTTGGCTTAAACCCTTTTGTATTTGCTCTAAATGCTTTAGGACACCTGCCATTTAAAATGTCTGAGTCTATTTATGAACCTATTTAAAGTACATTTAGGATAGGTTATGCAAATGCTTATTACAATTTATTTTTCTTAATAAAGGTTACTATGAATTTAAGCTGATAATTCTATTGCCTGCATTTGTGTACAGACCTAGGTAGACTTCATAATACAATCTATAAACTACTCCTAGTACCACTAGGTCAATTATCGGATTAGTACAATTAAGTTCAAGGAGTTTCGCTCACCACCAGTACTTAACTGACATATGCTTTTGTAGGGTTTTACACTGTGTTTTTGAACTATGAGATAAAGATGAACTTTATTGTCCCACAAGTGTAAAATTTGGCTTGGGTTTGTACCCATGTTGCAGCCTTAGACAACAACGTTCCACAATACACAAAATAACAGATGTTGGGGCTATATTACAAAGTTCAACATGAGCATAGATTTTTTTTATTTAGTACATTATTTATTTATTTTAAACGTAAAAAAATCGGCAAATGTATTTCTAAGGAAGGTTGCGTGGAGTCAATCTGTTTGTTTTACCACACGACACCAGTTGAACCTGGTAGTATTTCCTGGTAGTATGAATTAAAATCTTCTCGGTATCCACATACAAGACGGTTGGGAACCACCCCACTTGGACGTTTAGCGCCACGTCAGTACTGCGCAGCCAGTCCAGTCTTGTGGCCAACATGGAGTCTCATTTTATTACTCGGGGTTGTCCGTGTGAGCTAGGCTGAGGCACAATCCTTACCGCAAAAAATTATCTCCGCCTACCCGTCAAACACGATGTAACAAATAATTTCCCCCCAAGTGAACTAGTCTTCAACAACGTCTTTTTTTTTTGCGTTTTCTCGGTGCTCACTGCTGCCCCTGCTCTATTTGGTTGTTTCTGTGTTTACTTTCTCGTTAATTTGGATTTAGTTGAAAGGTGGCCAGTATGTTTACGTTCTCGGAAATTATGATAGTTTTGGCTTTGCTGTCCACCCAAGCTTCAGGGTACTTTGTAAGTATTGACGCTCACGCTGATGAGTGTTTTTTTGAACGGGTAAACTCTGGTACGAAGATGGGCCTCATGTTCGAGGTGGCTGAAGGAGGCTTCCTTGACATCGATGTGGAGGTAGGCAAATGCATTTTTTTATTAACAATATAATGCCAAATAGTGTTACTTAATGTGGCTGTTGCCCTTCACTACTTGGTAAAGGTTAGCTTGCTAACGTTAGCTTAATTACGGGCTGTTATGATGCAGCAAGCAATGTAGCTTTACGTTTCACGATCAACTGTCTAGTTATGTGTCGTCAGAGTCTCACCACCATATGGTTCAGGGTGTCGTCAAGTTGCAAACTGAAACTGTTAAAACAATACACTCTTTTAGATCCCTTACTTTGTTGTTGATGTTATCAGCCGAGGTTGTTTAGTCTAGTTATGCCAGTAATGCCTGGCTTGCCCGGAGAACCGAAACAGTTGAGTTATGTCATTCATAATTGCAGCAGTTTGTGAACAATGAAAAGGCTTGGCTACACCTACTTGCTACTGCTAATGTTAATCCACAAACTATAAAATATTTGTAAAACGACACATAAACGACAAACGACTTCTTCTTTTGAAGATAACGGGTCCTGATGGTAAGCAGATTTACAAAGGTGACCGAGAGTCCAGTGGGAAGTATTCCGTGGCAGCTCATATGGATGGGACATACAAGTTCTGCTTCAGCAATAAAATGTCCACAATGACGCCCAAAATTGTGATGTTCACCATTGACATTGGAGAGGCCCCCAAAGGAGATGGCATGGAGACAGAAGGTATGATATGGTCTTGGTCTTAGCTAGGTGGGGATCGATTTAAGCTTTTTCTATGCAGGCAGTATGTATTTAATAAACTATATTATTAAACAAACCACTTATCATAAACTGGCTGGGTTTGGACAGGATTTGTCATTCAGAAACTTTCAAGCCAAGTTTGGATCGTCAGAAAAGTCTCCACCCACAACCATTCATTTTCATCAAGCATCATCAAGATGTTTATCCCTGTAGCTATCCACTCAGAGTCCTCTTCCTATCTACTCTCACAAGTTTTATGTCATGTTCCTTCTGTCCTATAAGCTTCCTTCCTCTCACTCTGCTCCCCTCCTTCTGTCAGGTGGTGGAGACAGCTGGGACGGTAGGTTTATAAAGACTGCATGTAGTCAGCAATGGTATTTCTCTGACCCCAAATATGCTGGTACACTTCCGTATTATTGAGGCTTTTTTCAGAAAACACCTACAATACTACCTTTCTGTTTGTACTACCCATACTATGGGTGCGTTACTCGATTGCTAAGATCAAACGAGCCCAACAAGCGCTCCAGATCTCGCTCTCAGGAGCCATTTACAAAATGCACAGGTAGTATGAGTAGTGGGCCATTACTAACACACTGTTTTCCTGTTTGAAGTTGGTTGTTTGCCTGGTGCTGCGCTGTTTTCCGAATGCTGCTTTACAGGCACTAATTGTGTAAATTGGATTGACTTTAGACAGCAGAGATAACACCAAGAGTGAAACTGCATTACAATGCTAAAATTATTATATTTAACAATCTGTTGTGATCCCCTAGCGTCCCCTTGTGAAATTATGCAGGAAATAGGACCCGAATCACTTGACAAATCACTAGACTAGGCCTGATATATTCAGTAGAAAAGTGATTTCTTAAAGGAGATCTTTATCTAGTGACTTATTTATCAATAGAAGTGTTTTATTAAGGCCTGTATTGTGTATGCCCAAAACAACCCCCATTAAGCGCTATGGCTGTAATGTTACTATGTTGGGATAGCAGTACTGAAGTAGTTGTGTTAATTAAATTTGATCCTGTTTCCCTCTCAAAGCCCACCAGAATAAGCTTGAGGAGATGATCAACGAGCTAGCTGTTTCCATGACTGCAGTCAAACATGAGCAGGAATACATGGAGGTCAGAGAAAGGATTCACAGAGCAAGTAAGACTGGTTCTGTTCCATTTTAACAGCTTCTACTTCATATTTACTTAATTTGTTATGTATTATCAATAGTATGTATTCAATCTAAATCCTATTACTGACATTTATTTAAGTCATTTAAAGATACATTTTCTGGGTGTTGCTTGATAATATGTAATTTTTCCTTTTTGTGTGTTTTGTGTCCTCTAGTCAATGACAACACAAACAGTAGAGTGGTGCTATGGTCTTTCTTTGAAGCGCTGGTGCTGGTTGCCATGACCCTTGGACAGATATACTACCTGAAGAGATTCTTTGAAGTGCGAAGAGTTGTCTAAGACAAAGATTTATTTTTCTTCCTGAGATGTTGCTGATCCCTGGAACATTTCGATTGTGTCATTTTTCCTACAAATGGGAATGGAGAAACATCCAGCAAGCCTTGAAATGTGTTGTTTTGTTGGATTCCAAAACAAAAACAGGACAACCTTTATTATTGACCAGACTTTCCCAATAATTATTCTGTATGAGAAGCATTTTAAGTGAACATGCATCATAAAGCCACAAGCCCTAAGTCTAATGAGAAAATTATTTTACAAAAATTTTGCAAGATAAATAGTAGAGTAAGTTGGGGAAATATTGTTTGTAGTGCTGTGAAAAAAAAGTTGTCAAATATCACTGTTTGGTTTATCTTGTTTTGTTAAAGAAAATCTGGCACTGGTACTTGGTATTTGGAGTGTATTCTTTCAGTTACTGTGCTAATCAAACACAGTATTTTATTGTTTATTGCAAGGTGTTCTGATATTGCATTTAAGACAAACCTAGGTCAAAGATTTTTTGCATATTAGAGAAGTCCAGATAGCTATTTTGTACATTACAGAATAAATGTAGGCCCCAGTTTGGAATACTTGCTGAAACATTTTAATTGTGCATTTTCAGGTGAGGGGATATGGGGCAATTTTTTATTTAGTCTGACCTTTGAGGCAAAAACACTGTATAGTTCCTGGCTAGATATCAAACCTCTTACAGACAATTCAAAATAAAAGTTTATATGATTCTTTTATTTAGACATATACTTTGTGAATTTTTCTCTCCAATCAATATCTAGTGATAGTTTGCAATGGTGCCCTATTTATTCAACCAACAAAACGTTTGCTTGCCATTCATGATAAAATCCTCAGGGTTTGTACATTTAATTATATTTATGTTGGAAAAGTGATTTAACGGATTGCAAAGCAAACCACACCTGCCACTTGTTTATTACCTACCCATTAGAACGAGCAAATTTGCACTATTATATTTGCGGTATACGCATGGCAAGATTGATACGTAGGCACACTTTAATATCATAGGCCTACATCATAATTTATTTTACAGTTGGCGTGGCTTGCAGTAGCTTGATGAGAAGAAACGTTCGTTTCTATTGTGTTTTGTCATTTCAGAGCTACAACTGGTTTTACTCAGTCATTGACAGTACAGGTTTTACTTGGGTAGCTTTTTGAAAGTGAACTGTCACTTTAAAACAACAGTTGTCGCGTTGTGATGACGAAAATATATTGGTTTGGGATCACTCGATTCTTTTCTTGGGAGGACCAGATTGTGCTTTTCAACGTAATCCATTGGCAAAACGCTATAAGACGCGTTCTTGGACAAGCGTTGTTCCAAAACCTGCATACCCCGGCTTCTTCATCCAATTGTTCCCAAGTCTTGCTTGCCACAAGTGAAGAAGGAATGGCATCAGGTTTGTGAATAAGATACTCATCAATATAAAATGTACTTTAGTATTTTGAATAGTTGTTTTGTCATTTAAGTTTTGCTCTATTATTAGCCGCGACGCACTGGCTCTGTTCTGATCAGTCAGCGATACAAAAACGTTACACTTTCATGACGTCATGGGAGGAGGCTAGCTGTCTTGTCAGCTAACGTGTATTCTCCATATCATATTTATAATACTGGCGTTTTTGCTTTTTTTGGCAGAGGATGAACACAGCCTGCTGGTAATTGTTGTTGACGTAAATCCGATATGGTGGGGCCAGCAAGCGCAAAAGAACCCCGAGGTAAAATACTATCAACGTTAGCTGTTAACTAACAGTGATATTCCACAATACTCTATTCATCCTCCTAAACTCTTCCCTTCTACCCCTTTAGTTCACCTTATCCAAATGTCTGGATGCTGTCATGGTGATGGGAAACTCACACATGGTCATGACCAGGACCAATAAGCTGGCCATTATTGCTAGCCACTGTCTAGATAGGTATTTATTCAAACAAGTGACAGATCAATTATTAATTTAAAAGTGTGCCCACATCAGTTTATTGATGCACCTGCCTCCTCTCTATGACCCTTGGGGTAGCCACTTCCTGTATCCCTGCAAGAATTGGAAATCTGGAGGTGGCGGTGCTGGGGATGGTCCAGGAGAGGATATAGCACCGACTTGTGGGGATGGCAAATATGAACTTCTATCCATTGCCAATGACCTTATTGCGGAAGAGATTAGGAATCTCATGACAAAAAGTAAGTTCAGCAGTTTTTGAATTCTATTGACATTATAATACAGATGAAGATGACCAAGATAAAGCTCAGCACTCGACATTTCACATTATGATTGACTTACAGCGGAAGTCAGAGGAAATCAGACAGAGACACTGTTGGCAGGATCCCTTTCCAAAGCGCTCTGCTGTATCCTTTCACCAATGAAACAGAGATGTCATTTTGTAGTTGGCCTTTAGCTTTTAAAATTCTTGTTAAGAAAGATGTTTCCTGGGATTTCTTTGACTTTTAATATGTAGACATTCACAGAGTTACAAAGGAACTAGAAGGTAAAGCAAATAACTATCTATTTTCTATAAGTTAAACCAATGTTTTTTTTTAATTATTTTGTTGATTCTATAAACTGCATAAACATTGTCATTTGGCTTTTATTAACACTGTTTTTGAATTTACAGCTGGACAAGAAATAAAGTCCAGAATTTTGGTAGGTCTTTGGGATGTGCGGTCATAAGTTTCTCGTCATATAATTCCCCAAATGTTATTTGCATGTATAGTGAATTATTTGAATGTTTTGTTTTTTAACTGTGCAGGTAATCAAAGCAGCAGAAGACTGCGCCCTGCAGTACATGAACTTTATGAATGTGATCTTTGCTGCCCAAAAACAGGTGTGATGCTTTACTTTTGTCATCCATCTTCAGTCTTTTCAACGTATTACGTTTTTTGTTGTTAAATGGTGTCGTTTTATTTCAGAATATTCTGATTGATGCCTGTGTTTTGGACTCAGAATCAGGTCTTCTTCAACAGGTGCTTTCTTCAAATCTGTATGAACCCTATTCCAGTTTATGTTGAGTGTTTTATCATGTAGTGCCACCATATTCACACAACTTCTGGCCCTATCAGGCATGTGATATAACTGGTGGATTGTATCTGAAAATACCTCAGAAGATGGCCCTGGCACAATATCTTTTGGTGAGAACATTGAAAGATGGCGTTCATACAATAAATGACTGATCAAGAATTCTGTAATGTAAATAGCATATTGTTATCTTTACAGTGGGTATTCCTGCCTGACTCTGACCAACGCTCACAACTGGTATTGCCACCACCTGTGCATGTGGACTATCGGGCTGCTTGTTTCTGTCACCGAAACCTAATTGAAATTGGTTACGTCTGCTCTGTATGTTTGTCAAGTAAGTGTGTTATACTACCTAAACGATCTTAAAACAAGACGATTATTAAGGGAGTTAGCTGTGTTTCATTTTTTAAGATGATTGTTAAACTCACCTTGTATTCTCTATTAAACATTTCCTTTGGACTTTGAAGTATTCTGCAACTTCAGCCCTATCTGCACAACATGCGAGTAAGTAGTACTCATGTCTTATAGCTGATCCCGAAACAGTAGATAGCGAACTTATCTTTCAACACTACTTTGATATGAGGGCGACATATGCTGTTCTGATATCTCCCGTCATATTTCCAAGCATGCTTGATTTTCGGTCATTCCCCTTATTTTCTATTTTTCATTACTGCCTTTGTCTTACAGGACTGCCTTCAAAATCCCCATGCCCCAGATAGTTAAATCGAAGAAAAAGAAACCGAAGCTCTCCACGTGACTTGAAGTTTTTGCTTGTGTCTTCAAGCCCCCTTTCAATGGTTTTTTAAGCCAAAAACTGTCCCAAGAGAACAAGTGAGCATCACATGATGACTGAGTTTTATAAATACATTTTGTTACTATTTTGTTATTTCATGATGCATATTTTGATATTTGTAAATATTATGTAAGTGTCTTAAGTGAAATAAATGTAAAAAAAAATAAAACAAAAAAGTCATCTAAACATGACACAAAGTCACTAGTAAAAAGTATATAGAGTGAGCGTTTTTTTTTTGCGTCACCGGCTATATAAAAAAACAGCTGATCTTACGGCTACGTACCATTCCAAATAGCTGATCCCAAAACAGTAGATAGCTAATAGTTTTTTAATGTCCACTTTCCTGTCCGCTCAGCGACACTGACGGCATTCCAAAATGCTTGACACATTTTTCCTTTTCCCTTAGGATAAGTATTTACTTTGACTGACTGTCTTCTTTATTAGTCTAGGGTTATACGAAAGTGGAGGAAAACATGCGGAAGGAAGCGTTGTCCCTGTCCTTGCACTAATAGAATATATAATATATCAAGTTACGTACACAAGAGACTTGAGCTGCTACCAGTTAGCATACGCAACAAGTGGTAAGTTAACTATGAACTGGCTAGTTTCGAAGTTGGTGAAGATAATGTCTGATATTGTTATCCAGATACATTTATGTGAAATGCGAATGTTAATGACTCTTGTCTTGCTAAGTTTGAGCGTTAGCAAACAACCTAAACTTTGCTATTTAGCTAGCTCGTGACGTGTAGGACTCAAGAGGCATAGCTAGCCTAGTAGCATAGTTGGAGCTAACCCTGACAGCTCAGCCATGGCATGGGCCACTCATGTTGGTCTGCCAAGGACTCCCCACCACTTTCTGGCGCGCATACGCAACACACACTCAGAGCTTCACCAAAAAAGTCTTAACGTTGATATGACGAAGCTTTTGACTTGGTGGTTTGACGTGGTTTTTCTTTAAGACTATCGAATCTCTCAGTCTTGGTCTAAAGTCAAGACCCTGGAGAACTTTCTCCAAAGCATCAAACAAGCCTGTTTCACTGCTGAGTTGTCTCATGCTAGATCCACATGCAATGCCTCTGCGTTAATAAACTGCCTTGTCATGTATGCCCATGCATGTCTGTCTATGTTCATGCGTTAGGATATCCTTCCACCAACAGTAAATTGGCAGCAGCAAAAGAGGGCTCAGTTATGTCAGGGGATCGTCAAAGAGGCATCAGAATGTCTCAGGCAGAGCTCCTCTGCAAAGATGCCTGTGGTTACTACGGTAACCCTGCATGGCAAGGATTTTGCTCCAAGTGCTGGAGAGAAAGAGCCCGTAAAGCAGAAGTCCAGGGGCAAGAGACAAGGTAAGGGAAATACAAAAAGTAGAACGTTCATTTGTATGTTAGTTTGTTGTTTACTATGTTTAACGTTTTCTGTAGCCGAATCGATGATGGAGGATCTCGTTCTCCCGTCACCTTCTCCAAATTTGAGGAGAAGAAGAGTATGGAGAAGGGTCGACGAGTCAACACAATGAGGAGACTGTTTTGGGGCGGACCATCACCTTCAAAACGGGAAGGTGGCTCATTCTGTTTCCCCTCAGTTTAACGCTATTAGTTCAGACCTAGTAACGATAAGCAATCTAGCACTCTTGATTAGCTGATATATTTGACATGATATCATGAAAGAACATCTTAAAAAAAAAATTATATATATTTTTGGGAGTTTTATTTTTCTTTCCCTTCCTCGTAGACACTACAGATGGCCATTTGGAGAGTTTAAAAGGATATGAGAGCCTTGAACCTGGAGACTTCACCAGCTTCTTAAAGCTACTGAAGAGCCCTTCTTCAAATCGCTTGCAGTCCCGCTGCACAGCCTTCCTCAGCACCATGGAAGCTTACCATGTAATTGTCTTTTTGTCCTGGGTGTACCCCTATAAATTATATTATCCCTCATTTTATGAGATCATCAACATTTACGTGTTTAAGGAAAACCAGGTTCTCATAATGCAAAGTAAACGTTATCTTTTACAGGATCTACCAGTAGACGCACAGTCGAACCACGTTCAAGACTTTTACCAGAATATTGCTGACCATTTTAGCAGTAAGTAGAACACTTAGAGACTAGAGAACTAGTCGTCAACCACATTTCATACGTCAATACCATGGCACGCAAGCCTTTAAACTTTTTCTCAAGCCATGGCTTTTTTACAGAAATGCCAAATTTAAATGTTTCCAGGTCTTCCTGAGGCTCAGGTCTCTCAGATGATGGAGCACATCGAGAAGTTTGTCATGACCCGTCTGCACAAATGGGCTTTCTGCCACGACAGCTGTGATGATGAACAGAAAGACTTGGCACTCCAAAAAAGGATTCGGTAAGGTCAACAGACATACTTACTAATATTTTTTATCTGAACTGGAAACTCACAGCAGTTCTTGATCAGTAACCTGTGATGAGATACTGTTACATTTTGAAATCTGTCTTTATGGTGATAAATCAATGTCTTACTTGTTGGCTATATTTTCAAAATAAATGTAATACAATCCTCTCGTTTCAGTAGAGACTTTCTTTACCTTTTACAGATCTTTGAACTGGGTGACACCCCAAATGCTGAGAGTGCCGTTTCCTGTTGGGGAAGGCACTGGAATCACAGGGGATCCGTTTCTTCCTGCAATAACAGGTCTTTCATTTCAGATGTTTTTTTCTTCATATTGCAAAGCAATGAGTAAACATCCTTTTTTGTTCATAAAACAGTGTGTGTGTGTGTGTGTGTGTGTGTGTGTGTGTGTGTGTGTTCGTGCGTTGGCTCATGCTTTTTAAATATCTCAACCCCATAGCCATTATAGAGATGGATGCCAAGCGAGCACCTCAGGACAAGCTCGCATGTGTGTCCAAGTGCAGTCAACATGTCTTCCAAGCCCTCTCCTCCTCTAACAGCGAGCCAGCCAATGCTGACGACTTCTTGTCCGGCCTTATTTATGTGGTGCTGAAAGCCAACCCCCCACGACTTCATTCCAACTTGCAGTATGTGATTCGCTTTGGCCTCCCACACAGCCTCATGGCTGGAGAGAGTGGCTACTACTTCACTAATTTGGTAATGGCAACAACCACACTATAACTCTATTTTAGTATTAAAGTTATTATTATTCATAACTAATTTGTGTTCAAATGAATGCCATTCTTTTATTCTGCTTATTGCTTATTCTGTGGTCTTATTTTAGTCTTGTGCTGTGGCCTTCATTGAGAAGCTTGACGGCCCAGCACTCAACCTAAGTTCGGAGGAGTTTGAAGACTACATGCAGGGTCGCCTTACTGCCACTGAATCTATGGGAGGAGGAGCAAGACAAAGAGTTACCAGTGAAATGCTTGACCAGTTGGAGAATCTAACAGACCGACAGGAGAAAGTGGGCCAAGGAGTAATTGCTCTTAAAGAGCAGCTACAACAGTGGGTACAGACTGTCCACTCCCAAATCGACAAGGCAACAACCCAAGCATCACTGGCCCACCAAGAAATACAGGACCAGATTGAAGCTCTGCACGATCCTTCCATCTCAGACCAACCCACAGGGGTGAAGGAGGTGGATGATGTCAATGACCAGTTAGGGCTGCTTTTAGAGGATCTAGAATCTAAACCCGACGATCCATCAGAGACGGAATGTTAGCCTCATCAACTTTGGTAGAACACAAACAGATACCAGGTTATTTTATTACAAAGTGGTTTAATAGAGAGCCAATGAGATGACTGTTTGTCAATAGCGTGAAATGCACCAACCCATAGGATGCGTCAAAGACTTGGAAGATCTAGCTCTTACTCAATGCCATGTTTGCACAGCTAAACCACAGCCAATGCAATATATTCCTTTAGACACAAACATTGAATACTGAAAAATGTCTAGGTGGGTTTTTGGTTTTGCGTAACACAGAGGGCTTGCACCTGTTTACATACTTGGTGTGTGTTTCTGTAATTATATCTGAGTAATTGCTTTATGATTAGTACTTGTGTGCCATCCAACAGAAGTCTATTTCTTGAAGATGTTTGTTGAAATACAGTTTGTTACATGGTAGTTTTACTCTCTTGAAAAGAATTGCTAAGAGCTCAATCCTTTAAAGACATAAAACCTGAGGTATCTATCTAACCAGCTCTCTAAATGTATTACTTAAAGTTTGTTAATATTTTTTAACTAAAATACCATACCATAATTGCCTCATTATTAATATGTGAAAATATTTAATGTGAAATAAAAAATATTATTTAATTTCAGACCTAGATCTGTAAACTTAAGCATTAATCACTTCTTAGTCAAATGAAAATTACTGAAGTATTGCATTGTTTTGTACTGAAGAAATATAGTGGGTTTCATGTCAATTAAGACTATGGAAAAATGTTTGAAAAATGTATATTTCTATATTTGAAGCTAATGTCATATAATTGTCTTTATTCTAATAAAATAGTTTGTCTACACACTTATTCCAAAGATTATGAAGAATGTATGTTATTGTTGAATTAATAAAAAACGTCCCATGTTATTTTTTTTATTGCTAGTGAAGATTTTCTGGAAATATAATGCAATGAAAAAACATTGTGAAACAACCTTTGAACTATGCGCTAATGGTGGTGTGTTCCTTTAATATTTGCCATTTGTATTCTTGTAGTTCAAAAACGAAGCTAGGATTCAACGACGTAGGACGGCGTTTTTGCTTCAGCCTACTGAAGCCATGAAGATGACAGATGAAAACAACGATAAGGCGTCATCAATAACATTGGATGATGTTCAAAATCTTGTAAAAAAGAAAGATGAAATTGAAGAACAGATTAAAGCGTATTACAACGTCTTAGAAGATGTAAGTAATTTTGCTTTTTAAAATGTACAGTCAACCAGGTATGCTACGTCAACAAGTAGGCTACATGCTAACGATAGCTTGTTAGATGAGCTAACCAACACAACATTCAGGGCGTTAGCAAGCGAGCTGTGTTTTTGTATTTGCGTACGTTTAAATCAATGTATGCTTGCACAAGTATCACGTTAAAGTTTTCTTTATTCAGCAAGGCGTTGGAGTTCAAGGTCCCCTGGTGGATGTTGAGGGTTTCCCACGTGCAGATGTTGATGTTTATGTTGTGAGAACAGCAAGGCACAACATTTCCTGTAAGCATCAACCCCTATCAGTCCTTCTTCATTAATCCACGTATTAATTTGTTGACCATGTCTTTAAGACAACCCTGCCAGTCAATCAAGAGCCATTGTGCACGACACAATATCTGCCTAATGAAAAGCAGGCAATAAACAAGTCAACAAAGTTTCATTTACAGCAGTTACTTTTTTATATTTTAGACATACCCATTTCATTTTCCCTCCCTAATGTGACTGTTACTGAGTGATAATGTCTGTTGACAGGCCTGCAGAATGACCACAAGGACATCATGGTGGAGATAGAGGAAGCTCTGCATAGGCTTCATGCCAGAGAGAAAGCCAAGCACAGGCATGATGAAGTGGAAGCCCAGGCAGAGTTCGTGGAGCAAGAAGTTACCCTGCCTTCTCCCTTTGCACGTGTTGACGCCGTGACTGATGGCTCTCCTGCCTGGCGGGCTGTATGATACATTTTACTGTATATGCTCCCCGATTAGAATAGTTTGTGGGGAAAACAATATAATATTTTGGAGCATGCATTTTAAATGAAATAGTGGTAGATCTTAACATTCTTCAACAGTGTCCTTTTTATGTATCATGGATGAGATTTTGCGAACAGACCCTGTTCACAAGCTATTATTTTCACCTACAGTGTGATAACATTTAACAGCAGTTTTAGGATTACTGTTATTAAGCTTCGATGAGTCTGACATGTTTTAATGTTTATCTTTGCAGGGCCTTCAAGTCAGTGATGAAATCATCGAGTTTGGTTCTGTTAACACTGGGAACTTCCAGAATCTCCAGAACATTGCCTCAGTGGTTCAGCACAGCGAGGGGGTAAGCTATGTTATTTGAGTGTGGCACAGCTCACATTATAGATGCTAATTCAGAATAACTTTGTTTTTTAAATCAGAAAGTAAACTTTCATGCAGAGTATTCACAATTATGTCTTCTTCGGCAGAAATCATTGAGCGTTGCAGTGATTCGAAACGGGCAGCGAACTCAGATGAGCCTGACACCACAGCGGTGGTCAGGGAGAGGACTACTTGGGTATTTCCCTATATTTCTACCACTTTCCACAGAATCTAGATAAACCATGGATCACACTATTTCTTAGTACAGCATGTAATTGTTACTATTTAAGTATACATCTATGAAAGTGTCATTGGCAATCAAAATTCTCATCCTTTTTTTTACAGATGCAACATATTGCCCACCCTGAGATGATGACCACGGGATAAAGGATGCCTAATTTGGGACATAATTTCACTATGCTCTTGAACACTAGAAGATTCACGAGAAGAAATGTTTTGAACAGGAAATACATTTTCCATTGAATCTTTGGCTTTCATGTCCCGACCAATATACTACCCGACAAAAGTATTGTCACGTGAGACATTGATGATAACATTGCTGACATGATTTAACTTCTGTGAACGAAATAAAGAAAATATTTGATGACCTTTCATTTGATTTTGTCAATATATTTTCCCAATATATGCATTATTCATGGTAATTCGTGTCTGGCCAGCTCTTCTCTGGCGTTGCCCCTCCCTCCCCTCAAATCAGTAGCTAGGCAACGAGACGCGTTACAGTTTTTTTTGGGTTCAGGTGGTTCAGTCACATAAAACTAGCTAGCTAGCTAAGTAACTAGCTAAACTATATAACGACACATTTAAATTGTTATTTCTGCTCTCATTCTGTTATAGTAAGGTATGTACACTGAACTCTCTATCAGTTGTGAAAAGTTATGTGATGTAATAACATTGCTGTGCTATCTAAAGTTATTCCATTGACCGACTGCACGCGTAGTTTACGTTACGTTAGTTCATAACATTGTTATCTAACTTTTGATATGCCAAATGTTTCTGCCTATGTCAACATGTCAGTTGGAAGCCAAACAATGATTATTGGGATTGGTGATGTAAATATTATTATTAGCTCCTCTAAGTGCAGGGTTCAGTCATGTCAGATGCTGAAGTTAAGACTGAGAACCTGGATCCTGTGCCATCCGTGGACGAAAATCCAGAGCAACCCCGAGGCACAAGCGAATGCGATCCCGAGCCACAAGTACAACAGCCTACCTCTGGCAATGTGGACGATAAGCAGGCCGATATGGTTCAAGAAAAAGAGAATACTTGCGGGGAAGAAAGGAGTGATGGAGGTGTGGGTGGAGAAAATCATACATCAGATACCGAAGCAATGTCTAAAATGACTTCCGAGCCAGTTATCTCCCAAGTCTACACAGCAAGTCAAAGGACAATGTTGCCTAAGTCCTCTCGTGTCAAAACCCATGCACTGGTAAATTATTATATGATATTATCATGTTTTTAGATTTATAGACAGTAAGACACCCTGACTAGCTGTCTTTGAAATGAGCAGTGTAAAAGTCTAAACTAAATAAAAAATTACTATTATCAACATATTCTTTGTGGTGCAGACTCTTGAATGGACCTTTGGGATGAACCATGCTCTCCCTGTCTTCAGTCTGCAAGACCGCGAAAACATAGTGATCCTGTATGGCGGCAGCCATGTAGGCGTCATGTACGACCACACCTCAAACTCTCAACACCTCCTTCAGGTAAAATGTCCGTTTGTTTGCATGGCTGCAGCACACTTGTCCTAACCTCAAGGAATGTATTGTCCAAAAAGAAGAGAGAGAATGGTCCCGTATGTTATTTACTCCTGGCTTATAATTTAGTATTGAGCTATGTCTGTCTGTGGATGTTCTCTACCTTTATGATTTGATATCACTGCACAGGGTCACTGCAGCCTTATTTCCTGTCTTTGTGTGAGTGAAGACAGACGCTGGCTGGTAACAGCTGACAGAGGACAGGAAAGCCTAGTGATCATTTGGGACTCCTATTCCGGGTACCAAACTATTCTGTCGCCAAATAACACATTTCATTAGCTCATTATACACCCATGATTCATTGCAACACGCTGGACCTGTCTTTCAGGATTCCTGTGCGAACTTTATTTGAATGCCCTCCTGGCGGCGGTGTCGTGGCTTTGGCCCTGTCAAAGGATTCAAAGCTCCTTGCAACTGTTGGGGACGGAGAACTTCAGGTGATTGGGAGAAGTGACAGGTTAATTGTGCCCGTTATATTAGGACACTAGAACATTGCTTCAGAATAGACGTGCAGTTATCAATGGTCTGATTACAGAAAGTATGCATTTGGGAGTGGACCTGTGAAACGGAGGAGCCATTATGTGTTGCTGAGATCAGCCCAGAATATGGTTCTCAGGTAATAGTGGGATTTCCCCTGCGTGACCTCCTATGGCCCCTGATTTGAACTGGATGTGAGCTCACTCTTTCTCTTTTTCAGAACCACATCCTGTTCAATCCAAATGACAACACTCAGCTGATCAGTAACAGTGAAAAACAAGTACTATTTTACAACAGGGCAAGTACCAGTCATCTTTAAATGTTGATCCCTATTTAAGGCTGTACTGTATGCAGTGTGGGTTTTTCATTATTTCTTTTCCAGGACAAAGGAAACTTGTGTGCAGTATGTGCTTATCAATATTTCTATTCCAGGACAAAGGAAGCCTGGAATATTCTGCCCCTGAGCTCCAGGACAAGGTAAGGGCAAGTCAACAAATAGCAAGAATGCCAGTGACATCATAAAAAAGGATCTAGTGTTCCAATGCATGTAGTTATTTACTTGACAGCAGCTCTGGTTGTATATCAACCTATTACACCTGCCAACCCAGGTGATGAGTTCAATAAGATTAGATATTTATCTTTTAAGAAGTTCTGAATTACACATTAGGAACTGAATAGCACTTCTGCATCTGCATCCATTCCCCGCCTCCTGTCAGACTTTCAACAAAGTCGTCGGGGCAATCAGTCAGTCCGTGTTCCACTGGAAAGGTATTCAAGCCCTCTCAGCCACGGCCGCGGGCAACCTGGTGCTGTGGGACGTCGTCCGAGGCTGCCCCCTCAGCAGGAAGGCCATCAAGCTCCTTCCTTTTCAGGCCGACGGTATCACTGTGCTCACAACAACTGACAGGTGAAAGAAGAACGGCGACTCAAACATCTCCGTCCAAACGACAACTCATTTGAAAATTGAAATGTACATTTATTTTGAACAGATTAATCGTAACAGGTGACGTTCAGGGGCACGTGAAATTCTACGACGAAGACATAAAACTCGTCAGCTGGTACAGTGACTTTAACCTGGATCCGATAGCTTCCATATCCTTCTCCAAAGAATCTCCGCCTGTTAGTGGTGACGGCTACTCAGAGGATTGCTCTATAGAAGCCAAGTCATTTCTTATTAGGTAAGAAGGGAAACTTTGCCCACGTAAAATATCACTCAAATGATCTGGTCTCACTATGGCATTATTATCATACTTATATGTGTTTAAGACAATACTCCTCACTGGCCTACTTTCTTCTTGTAGGAATTTTGTTCTGTCCACGACCAGCTCCATGGTGGTGCATGTGAATGCGCGGGGTGGTGAGCCCAAGACTTTGCTGCATGAACATTGTGAGCCACTGCATGCAGTGGCCTGTCATCCAAAGCAGCCACTGGTAGCCATGTGCAGCTTGGGTGGCATATTGAAGGTGTGGGACTATAACAGCAAGCTAGTCGTCGCCAGCAGGATCTTTAAGGATGAGAAACAAATCCAGTGCATTACGTTTGACCCTCAAGGTGACGCAGGACGTAATTTTTTCTAATTCGATAAAATGCAGTATACACAGACACATTCTACTCCATATACCGCAGGGCCCAGGCAACGGATACGCTGTGTTTTTAAAAAGATGACTATGGACTGTAAATCTATGATTGAACAGGGTTTTACCTGGCGGTTGGTTTTCTAACACTAACAGTAGCGCCTACCCTAACCCCAACTGATACGCTGCATTTTTTTTAAGATAACAGTGGACTGTAAATCTATGATTAAACAGGATTAAACAGGAACTTGCCGGTTGGTTTTCTAACCCTAACCCAGGCAAGTGATACGCTGCATTTTTAAAAAGATGACAGTGGACTGTAAATCTATGTTTAAACAGGATTTTACCTGGCGGTTGGTTTTGCCAGTGGAGCGGTTCATGTGCTGGATGCTTGCACTCTGCAGAGTAATTCAGAGGAGTGCTTCCGATACAGTCGAGACTGTATCACTCACATCACTTTTTCTTCAGACTCCAACTACTTGGCCACAGCGGTGAGCAAACCACCTACACTCCTCCCTATCCCTGATAATAATTCTCTATTTAACGGCAATCATTTAGAATTCATTAAAGTATGCAATCAAAAATGTAATAAACTGTTCAAATAATTTTAAGTTACTCCTCTGTACTATACCGCTAATTAGTCAAAACTGAATTAAAGATTCAGGTGTGACGCAGGTATTGTGAAGATGTCTATCTCCACGTTTTTAAATGTGTGCAGTACTTTCTTTATTATAACCTCTCGTTCTGGTGCTTCGATTAGGACACTGGGAAAGCGGTGATGGTGTTCCGCTTGCACATGAGTAGCACCTCCCAGTGTTGGAAGTACCTGGGCCGACACCATTCCCACTACAAGCCCATCACCGACCTCCTGTTTGGGGTGCACCTGGACAGCACCCAACCTAGACTGCTTTCCCTGGGCATGGACCGCAGACTGGTGGGCATGCTTTATGAACTACTGGCAGCTAACTTATTTTAACAGTAGCCTGTGGGTTTATTAGACGTGTGTGTGTGTGTGTGTGTGTGTGCGTGCGTGCGTGCATTTGTTGGTGTTGGACTTTGAGTCATTTAGGTGGAATATGATTTAGAGAAGAGCAGTGAGGATGCGCTCCTGATCTTGAGTGCTGAAAGGATAGACCAGAGTGCTGTGCCTACCTGCATGGCTTGGTACCCTCCCCTCACAACAGAGCACTTTCTTCTCATCGCTTCCAACCTCCATAAGATTAAACTTCTCAACTGCACCACCAAGATGTGCAGGTTCAGTTACAAAGATCTAATAATATGAGACAAACGTGAGCTAAATAATTTTTGGGGTGGAAAATTGATCTGATAGTTTGCTTTGTAATTGCAGAAAAACTCTGTTAGGTCCTACATTTGGGTCTCCAATTCAAAAGATAAACATTCTTCCCATCCACAAAGACCATGACCCTTACTCCCGTTGCCTGGCATACATCACGAAAAACAAGGTACACACTTTTCTTTTCTTTCACACATCTCGCTTCAATTGAATGACTTTCACAAGATCCTTAACACATATTTATTTATTGTGCATATCACTGAATACATTGCTAATTAAAGGCAGATATAGTTCAGTCATTTTGTTACAGATTAAGAAAAACAATTGATCATAACTTTAGCCCTGAACTCCAAGGTCGGTCTCCAAATTCTGCCCCTTGATGGAAACCCCCACAAGTCTACTGCTCTGACATGTCACCCGACCGGAGTGTCTGCTTTGGCCTGCTCCTACGATGGCCGCTTTGTCTTTACAGCTGGCGGTCCTGAAAGCACTGTATTAGCATGGGAGATTAGTCTTGAGTAAGTCAAGTAAAAGTACTCAAAATATATCCGTAACCAATGAACTGGAAAGTGTAATGAATGAAGTAAAGCTAGACTCATTATTTTTCCTCCCGATTATGTGCTCAGTGCGTTAGAAGGTGCTGCTGCCTTAGGGGGGAAAGATCTCATCCCTTTCTACAGTCTCTTGGAGGGAGGGCGGGACGGCGAATTCTTCAGAGTAAGTTGCTTTATGGAAGTTGCTTTATGGAACTCCCTGCCTGGGGATCTCAGGCCGGCTACCTCAGTTTACTCTTTTAAATCACTTCTTTAAACTAACTTTTATTTCAAAGCTTAACTGCTGCCTTTTATTTTATTTATTGGCTTATTAAAACCCTGTTTTAAAAGGTGCTATATAAATTATGTTTATTATTATTATCTTGTTGGACGGTTTTCAGTCGTTTTTATTAGCAGGCACGTACGATTGTTACAACGCATTTATTTCTTTAAATTGTAGAAGTTCCTTAACATCTTTTTTTTACTCTTTGACTTTCTTACCCATAGGAAATGGAAGACTTTTTCTATTACTGTCAGTTGCGCAACCAAGGCATTGATTCCATGGAGACACGTAAAGTGTCCACCCATATTCCCCTGGTGGAGGTGCCTTTTGTTATGAGGGCTCTAGGCTTTTTCCCCACTGAGCAGGAGGTAAATAAAGATCTTACGACTTTGTAGGTTAGGGTGAACCTATTGCTGTAGAACAGCACATTGTTTAGGTCTTTATTGAACTTGTTCTAAAGGAAAATGGCTTAAACTGACAACTATCTCCCCTAGTTAGAAGACATGCAGAATGAGGTCAGGTTCAGTAAATATGCTGAGACTGGGAAATATGTGACAGACATCGATCTAGAGGAGTTCATCAAGCTCTATGTCAACCACCGGCCAGCCTTCGGCCTCTGCGGAGATGAGCTAGTTCACACCTTCCAGATCTTGCGGGACCCTTACGTGACCGAGGGCGAGCCTGTTATCAACAGAGATGAGATGATGGAGCTTCTTCAGGCTAGAGGTGTTTTTAAATCTTTAGATAGGGATGGAGAAGTTTCTTGTTCCCAGCTATAATAAATGTAATAGTATATGTAATGTATATGGGCCTGTTAGATATGATGATGATGGCAAGATGATATATCTACTTTCTTTCTTTTTTTTCTTAGGGGAACACATGACTGAAGAAGAGGTTGCCGAATGTTTTACCACACTTTTAGGGCTTAATCCAGAGGGAGGAAGATCTGAGCTTGGAACTTTTGCGTGTCAGGGTATGAATAATGATGACAAGAATAAAAATGATAACAAAAATGTGGACGTTATAAATATACAAATTCAAGCGTGATGAGATCTGCCTTTCAAGTAATGAGTGTATACTGTTTACAGATCCCGAGCAACTGTTGGAGTGCGAGTTACCAGAGAATATATCCATGGAAACATTTGCAAGTCACATCCTGGGATTCCCCACTTTTAAAACGGGGGACAGTTCTGTGTCTCAAAATGACAAATTGTCGACTGCTACGTCTGAAAGAGCAAATGTTTTGAAGGAATGATATTTATTTAAGTTTTTGACTCATAACTCATTTAATTCTAAAACTGGTGAATTGCTGATAGCTCTTAATTAAATTAATTTCTATTAATACATTTTGGAATAACAATACAAAAAAATGTAATTGTTTATTTAACAATAATCGGATCGTGTTGTATTGTTTAAATTACAGAAACAGTATAGCCTTACCTGTTGGTCCTAGTACAATAGAACTAGTCAAATTGTGTTCACTTTACCAAGATCACGATAGGAAATTGTCTTATTTTTTTCTGAAACATTTGCATTTGAATTCACTAAACTATTATGTTACGTATGCAGCCGCCCCTCCTTTTGGTTATTTTAAGCCAGAGAGGGTGTAACTCTCACTTTAACCAATCATCTTCTCCATATGAAGCATCAACTTCCTGCTCCAAAGTCTGCAGACTGACAACAATTTGGTCAGCTGGTAGCTGGCATCAACTTGGGTAGCCAGCTAGCTTTCATAGCGCTGAGTTTGTGATTTGAGATTGTTCAATTCCAAGAAGTAGACTGAAATGCTGGATCTAAGGACAAGAAGCATATCATCTTACCAATTAGGATGACAAGCATACCTGGTTACCCAGAGGGCTCAAACGTTTAGCCTGCTAAGTGGCTAATCAAGCCACATGACAAGAACAATAAATGCCAGTGCTTGCTAACTAGTTAGCCAGCTAGCCTTAATATTTGCAACATGGCAACAAAGGAGCTGCGTCTGCAATATCGTCGTCCACCGGCGAATGTTAAGCAGGAGCACGACGATGATTCGGACTTGGAAGAACCCCTGCTGCTTGGGTTCAAAAAGTCCGATGGACGCGATACGCAAATAATCCACAGTGGGCACTTCATGGTGTCCTCTCCGCATATTGAACATCCGCCTAAAAAAGGCTACGACTTCGATACAGTAAACAAACAAACGTGTCAGACATACCACTTTGGGAAAACCAGTACATCACACCTCTCCATAGACGCGTCTCTGACAAAACTTTTCGAGTGCATGACCCTTGCTTACAGGTATGTCTCACCATACATGCTTTTTTTGTATGATACTGTATGTACTCGAAACTGGATTATTTTCTTGTATGTGCTGGTTGCATATGTGAATAACGTTTACTAAAAAATATATACATTTTGAGAATTACCCACAACAAACCTTTGCCAACATAGATACTGTAATTTGAGCAAGGATGCCATCATTAATTTACTTTCTCTAGTCTCGGTCTTCTAAGTGAACAACATACACGCCCAAAAACATGGGACAGGGGTGTGTGCAATTACCCGTCACGAGTCTTCGCCTTCAGAATGTATTCTCTGCAGATTATAGTCATAAAGAAAACACTCGTGAACTAGTTTATGTAACATACCGCAAGGGTGATTCAAGGGGAAAACAGGAATTGATATGTTTGTGTTTTGGGCATGACACACGGCCCAAGGCAAAGATTTGTTGAAATAGAGGAATGTCTTGTTGGTTAAAATGCAAACACCTTGTTGTGACTTAAGCTTGTTGAAGACTTGAATGATTTCTGTTCAGTATTGGTTTGATAGCCCCATTTCTGTCAGGAAAGTGTCTGTCAGGAAGGTTATCCTTTCAAATACGCCGAATAAAAACGACCAGCACGGGTGCAGGATTCGCCTTCCACGGTTACAACATTCTTTGACCCTGATCTCCATAAGGAACGATCAAAGAGATCCTAACTAGTTTACTGCCATACAGCTGCAAGGCTAACTTTTAAGGGGGTTAGTAGGCCTATTTACAAAACGTATGTTGCCAATAAAGGGATCTTAATCTCCAAACAGCAGCTGGTCTGAAAGGATCTTTTTCTTACGTTGCGGTCAGCCAACTAACTCAGGGCAACTGGCTGGGAATCTCTATTAATAGATAAGGAATAGTCTCCAGTGCTTTAGCTCTTGCTGTAGCTCTTTAACAGGATTGTTTGGCAGATATTGTTTTAAGTACGTGACTGCTTCTACCAGTGTTGGTCCACGTTTAGTCCACCCACTCCCCGAAGCTCCTTTTAGTACTAATCCTTAATGGCATAATGAAGGTTACCCGGTATAAATAAATGATGATGATGATGATGATGATGATGATGATGATGATGATAATAATGACAAGTATGTCATCCTAGCGGTCACTCAATACATCTGGCGTGTTGCCTTTCAGTTTGGGCTTGGGTTCATCCTTGGACACTGTTAAGGGAGTTTGCCAGTTTACTGTTTTGAACTGGAGTGTGTTAGCTGGTGGGAAGCAATCATCCAATGTGCAAGCCTATTTTTCCCCCCAAAACTCAGTGGATAAAGTGAAAACACAAACAAGTTCCCCGCAGGTCACAGGCTGTCATGATGACACATTTTTATTAAATCCCTCAGACAGGACAACCGTGACTTTAGTAAATGGGGCGCTGACGTAGACCCACGTATTAGTTCTGGGAAAAGTTTAAACCTTCAGTGGTGAGGCAAATTATCCAGTGGACAGTTGTATTATAACCTAGATTTTATATTTTTGTGTTTTCTATTACCCTGACTTGTCCATTACTTGAACTATTGTTTCATAGGACTTTGTTTGACTTTTCAGCGGAAAGCTAGTATCACCCAAATGGAAGAACTTCAAAGGCCTGAAGCTACTGTGGCGAGACAAGATTCGTCTCAACAACGCTATCTGGAGAGCCTGGTATATGCAATGTAAGATATTCCTGGTTTGAAAGGATCAGCATATTGTGTTTTCTATACAAATACATACACTCTCATCCCATTTATCATCCTGCCTTATAAACATGTACGTTAATAATAATAATAATAATAATAATAATAATAATAATAATAATAACTTTAATTTAAGAGCGTCTTTCTAAAACCCAAGGACACTTTACAAGGCATATTAACGTATATAAGGCATATACGTTGGGGGATTCTGGCTATATTGTTTTGTTATAACCTATTTTAATCTAAATTCTTCAATAACGAATGCAGATGTGGAGAAAAGAGAGAATCCTGTCTGCCATTTTGTGACTCCTCTGGACGGTACCATGGGCTGGGAAGTGAACCGGCCTGCAGAGGTAAAGACTGTGGAATTAGCATCCTGTTTATGAGCACGATAGCTTTACCACAACCTGAATGTTAGTAATCAAACTTCTTTCTCTGATCACTTTTTTTCTTTATCCCACATGAATGATTTTCATTTTAGCTTTCTTTGCCAGTCCTCTTCTTTTTCTCTTTCACTGCACTGCCTCCATCCTTCTCCCTTGTCTCTAACCTCCATGATCCCTTTGTCCCACTTGCCTGTTCAATCTCTACCTTATGTTTTATTTTCCATATCCCGTCATATATAGGCAATAGCCACAGAGGGGAAAATTTGGAAAAGAAGAATTGAAATTGTCATCAGAGAATATCACAAATGGAGGACTTATTTCAAGAAAAGGGTAGCGTATTTCTTCCAAATAGTTTTAAATACTGTTGTATTTAATTGTTTTAGTTTACGAGACTATAAAAATATAACGAGGTTTTCAGAATTGTGTACGTAGCCGGTAGCTTATCGCTCAACTTTTTTGTCACAGTTACAGAAACACAAGGATGATGATCTTTCAAGCCTTCTTAAGGTATGCCAATGTCTTGTGCCTTAAGTGTCACCATTTGCTTGAAAACATAAAACATTTTGACCCTTAAGATAAACCTTTTACGTAGGTTACTAAACTATTTTTAAGGTGCACTAAAATGAAGGGCCATTTTAGTATACTGCAGCTATTACACACATGAAGAGTTAACTAATTTATCTAAATACTACTAATAAAAAGCTATAACCTAGGCGTAGCACTTTTAGAAACCATGTTGCAAAGCACCTTCACAGAGAAAAAAACTAAAGCAGCTCACTCTTTTTTCCCCAGTTCTTAGGCATGTATCTACTGGTAAAATATTTGCTCCTACTACCTATAGTGTGTTTAGGGAGTTTCAAATACCCCCTCTGGGTTGTGTGCTATTTTCTAGTCTTATTAAAGTACCATTATTTTTGAGTGTGTGTGTGTTCTGTTGTGCTGCTGTGTTGAATGCTGCATGTGTTTGTCCAACTGACTGCCTGGCTTGTCGAATCTTTAACACCCCCAAGGGTCCGGAGGAGCAGTTTTCCCTGTTTGGAGAAGTTTTTCCAGACACCCTGCGTGTCTCCTTTTGCCAGGATGACGAACAGGCTGGCCGGCGTGTCTCGCGCAAGAGCCGCGACTCCCCTGTCCCCATGGAGATGGACTCGCTGTTCGACATGGACGTCCTGATGTCGGAGTTCTCCGACACGCTGTTCTCCACCCTCGCCTCGCACCAGGCTGTACCCTGGCCCAACCCCAGGGAGATCGGTGAGGGGGGGGGAGGCGTCACAACTCCCTATACCATTTGACACATAATTGTATATGTATCTATAGCGAGGAGGTGTCAGACGTGACCCGGGTGTAACGTCTCGTCTCTCCAACCGTCTTCCATATACGCGCACAAAGGGCTCTCTCTGCTGCTTGAACAGGAGGCCTTTTTTTGTTTTTTCTTTCCCAATGTGTGCTTTCCCTGCCTTCCTCAGCTCACGCGGGCAATGCAGACATGATCCAACCTGGACTGATCCCCTTACAGCCCAACCTAGACTTCATGGATTCCTTTGAGCCTTTGCAAGGTAAAGCTGGCAGGCAGCAGGACCGGTAGTAGGCTGTTCACCGGCAACAACCACAAGCTGTAGTCATGATCAAATCCCTTATGGCGTATACTAATGCCAGTCATATCATGCGGGGAGACACGGGTGGGATGTAACCCTGACGTCCACTACACCACCACCACCACCACCGTAACACATTGACTAGTAGTGTGCGTGTGTCCTCACACTAACGTTGACCTAACATAGAGACTCTTCTTCCAGACTTATTTCACAGCCTCCGTCAGCCTGTCTTCCCTTTTGTTTCCCCCACTGCATCGTCTGTCTCCTCTCTACCCAGCAGCAGCACTCAATCCCAGGTAAACCTCACCCGACAGGCCTGGGCCCCAGCACCCAACCCACCATCACCCCCACACCTTGGGCTTAGAACGAAGGAAACGGAGGGGAGGGGGGGGGCTTTTCCTCTTGTTTTTTCCCTCGTGGACGTTGTCATTTTTTTATCAACTTTGGGGTGGGAACCCCCAAATGTGACCCCATAATGAATGAATGCCAGGAGTCAGTATGACCATATCTCCATAAAAATGCAAAAAACAAATGTTAACAGTTCATATGTGTCAATTGTTTTTGTGTTGGTAACCTGGTTACTTCTTAGTAAAAGTGTTATACAAATAAAGGTTTACCGCTATCTACAGCCAATTGACTTGAGTGGCACGGCCCACGTTGGAACAGCTGCAAGTCGCAAGAACTCCCAATCTGTAGCCCCACATACTGGGTCCGACATGGGTCCCTATGCTGTCTGTCCGACTACAGAACTAAGTGTGTCCGTTTTCTGTTCGACTAGGCCCAGCTCCTGTCCTCTATGGATCTCATCTCCTCCCCCGGCCCCCTGCCCACCTCCACCCCTATGGTAAGTCAAACCAGCGGGCTGGCTGGACCGCCCCCTCCACCCTACGCTTCAAACTACATGCCGTTGTACTCTAGTCAGCTGGCCTCTACGGGAGTCTCCCAGCTCCCTCAGCCCTCAGTCCCTCAGCTGCAGCCCCACGACCTGCCCGGAAACGCCCTGGGCCCCCTGGCCCTTCCGCCCCTGGACAGTGCCCCAGCCCTGGACGGGAGCACGTCGCCGTCCGTCATCACTCACACGGCCACGTCGGCCATCACGCCCAGCGGCGGCGGCGGCGGCGCCATCTCCTTCGGCCACGGCGCGGCGTACTGCCCCCCCGCCTCCAAGGCTCCGCCGCCTCCACCTCCGCTACCCCACCCTCAGCACCGACCCCGTGCTCAGCCCCTGGCACAGCTGCCTCCCGCCGTTTCCCCCCTGCAGCACCCTCAGACTTTTGCCACGCCCAGACCCATCCAGCCCTCCAGCTCCAACAAAAAGGCACGCCAGGTGCAAAGGATCGTCCCTGCCAGCACCCTACCCTCCTCCCACCTTATCCTAACAGGTGTGTGGATCGCTTTGACAGCTTGACCTTGGGGTTTGTGTTATCCGGAGAGCAATGTTAGATGTTAATTAAATATTTACAGTTCTGGAGTCACTCCCCTTTGGTTTCTAGATGTTTCGAAGGCTTTGTTTTGCTGGGTGGGTTACAGTTTGGAGTGTGTGACTGGCCACGGATAGATTGGAGCGTTGACCAAGCCTTTTGGAAATGTTCTTCTTATGCAAGGCACTGAACCCCCGAGCTGTTTATGGGTGACTGATTATAAGTTGCCATTTCTCTTCCAAACAAAAAGTGAAATTACAGTGAACAAATGTCTCAGGCTAGGGTGGGATTAAATGATATGGCATTTGAAACAATAAAAAGACAGAATAATACGTTTACGGAAATGTTGGATCTTAAAAGTGTTTTTCTGGTCTGAACCTTGTAGTGGTGTTTCTGGGACGATTAAATGCTGCCAAGTGCTTTCTCGCCTCATGGTGGCGATCATGTTCATCGTATTCTCTAGACACACTTCTAAGAAATGTTCTTCTTTTCATTTGATGATTGAATATTTGTTGTGAATCTGAATTGTATTCATGAATTTTTTTTCCTCCAATCATTTATTTTCTCCGCCCCCTTCCCAGCTCACCCCAATGCGCTGATTGTTACTCCGACCCCTTTGAACGGCGACGTCGTCCCAACAACCAGCATGGTCATCACATCCTCCAGCCTTGGAGGGGTGAGACTCAGTTGGCCTCAAACATTTCAAAAATCCTCATTTTATAAAGCGTGGCAACAAGTTGTTAATCTGTGCAGTATTTTATTTTATTTTTATTAGTTTTAAACCTTTGAATCTCCAAATGTTTAATTGATCTTTTGCCCTCCTTCAGACTGCTGGATTTCACATTTTGCCTCAAGCACACAATTCTCCTCTGATGATCGTGCCGAAAGAAGAGAGCTCCAAAAAGACACCGACTAAAAGCACTGGTGAGACATTTTATCCGTCTGTCTCCACTGACATTGTGAAAAGTGTGCTCCAAACGTTTTCCTCTTCAACCTACAAATATTAAATATGAAGGGAAGCGTGTGTGTCGGGTAACCATAGGTGATTCTTTTTCAATCCTCAGTACGCGATGGGCAGAGGTCGGGTCAAGGGTCACCGTGTGGTCCTGAGCAGGGACCTGGTTCACAGGCTCCTCTCAACTGCAGCAAAGCTCTGGCAAAGAACGACTCAAGCCAGGTGTGTGATCCTCTCTTTTATGTTCGTGTCCTAGGTAATTGGAACTTCAATGTAGGCATCCCATGTTCAGTATAGTAAAGAGATCGAGGATGCATTGTGCTGGTTGAATTATATGTAACAGATCTCACTACATTTACATTTCAAATGTATTTATAAACCACATTTGAAAACAGCTCAGGTTGACCAAAGTGCTGTACAAACCAGAGCAGACAGTTAAAATCATAGTAGGACAGATTAAACCAATGAAACAAATAGGCACAAATAAAACCACACACAACTCAGTCAAAGCAACAAATAGGCACAAATTAAACCACACACAACTCAGTCAAAGCAACAAATTAAACCACACACAACTCAGCCAAAGCAACAAATAGGCACAAATGAAACCACACACAACTCAGTCAAAGCAACAAATAGGCACAAATTAAACCACACACAACTCAGCCAAAGCAAGAAATTAAACCACACACAACTCAGCCAAAGCAACAAATTAAACCACACACAACTCAGCCAAAGCAACAAATTAAACCACATCAAGACGATGCACGATTTGTGTCTAAGTCGCCTTATCGCCATTCTTGTGACAGAGCCGAAGGGGGACGCACATCTCAGCTGAACAAAAGAGACGGTTTAACATCAACATCGGCTTCAAAACACTCTGCAACCTCGTTCCCACCCTCAAGTCCCAGTCAAACGTAAGGCCTCACTGCACAATATATCTGTTTTGTTTGTTAATATCCTAAAACGCTTAGTAATCATTGCCTAGGAGCCTCTCCAATATAAGATCTCTTTATAATGTGTGTGTGTGTGTGTGTGTGTGTGTGTGTGTGTGTGTGTGTGTGTGTGTGTGTGTGTGTGTGTGTGTGTGTGTGTGTGTATATATATATATATATATATATATATATATATATATATATATATATATATATATATATATATATATATATATATATATATATATATATATATATATATATATATATATATATATATATATATATATATATATATATATATATATATATATATATATATAGTAAGTTATATACTCTATTATATGTTATGTGTGGCAGTTATGTCATTGAATCACCTGGTAAAAAGGGTTACCCATGTACGAAAGTGTTTTGTCATAGATTCCACTCTACAACAATTTAGCATTATCAGACAAACCAAATCTAATATTTGATTTCATTGTCAATGTTATAGTATCTTGGTAAAATCTCAAAATTTGAGATTTACTGTGCGTTTGCTTGATAACACTTAATTGTTATTTGTGGTGGAGCCCAGGTATGTTTAATATCCAAGTCAAGAGGAATAAAGTTTCTGAATAAGTATTTATTTTATTTGCTTAATGCCATTATATTATTATGATTGATAGATACTTTATCTATCCCTCATGGGGTAAATGACCATGTTACAGCAGCAAGACAAATAATTACCTAAAAACTAAAACAATGTAACATAAACTGCAACAACATAAGAGCCTGAGAAAAACCTGAGACAGTGACCGACAGTGCAAAGACAGTTCAGTACAACGACAGTACAATAGACAGTGCCAAGGCAGGACAAAGACAGTACAATAGACAGAACAAAAACAGTGCACAATCAAGAATGAAGGTGGAGGATGACCAGAGTCTAACCCCACAGGCACTGAGAGTGTTAGCTCACTGTGAGGCATCAAAAGGTTTAACAGCCGCAGGCAGGAAGCATTTCCTGTAGCGCTCCTCGTAGCACCGTAGATAGATTAGCCTAGCACTAAAAGTGCTGTGCATGTCCGCCATGTCATGGAGCGGATGGGGAGCATTGTCCTTTATGGCCCGCAGTTTGACCCTTTCTCATCGTGTGAGTGTGAGTGTGAGTGTGAGTGTGAGTGTGAGTGTGAGTGTGAGTGTGAGTGTGAGTGTGAGTGTGAGTGTGAGTGTGAGTGTGAGTGTGAGTGTGAGTGTGAGTGTGAGTGTGAGTGTGAGTGTGAGTGTGAGTGTGAGTGTGAGTGTGAGTGTGAGTGTGAGTGTGAGTGTGAGTGTGAGTGTGAGTGTGAGTGTGAGTGTGAGTGTGTGTTAAACTGCTGTTACTTTGCAATGTGCCCCATTCAGATCAGTAATGCGGCCACGCTGCAGAAAACAGTGGACTACATAGGGAAGCTCCAGCAGGACCGGCTTCAGATCCAAGAAGAGACCAGGAGACTGCGAGAGGAGATTGAGGAGCTCAACGCCTCCATAAAGTACAGCCCCGAGTCACATTTTCCTGTTATTCATTTCTCCACGCTAATGCTTTGCTACATTTAAAAAAAAAAAAAAAATTCACCCACTTGTGATATCTTCTCCATGTTTCTTCCCCTCACTCTCACTCTCTCACGCTTACTCTTCCTCTCTGTCACTCTCACTCTTCACCTCTCTCTCTTACTCTTCCCCTCTTTCACTCTCACTCTTCCCCTCTTTCACTCTCACTCTCACCCTCACTCTCTCACGCTTACTCTTCCCCTCTTTCACTCTCACTCACTCTTCCCCTCACTCTTACTTTTCCCCTCTTTCAATCTCACCCTCACTCTCACTCTTCCCCTCTTTCACTCTTCCCCTCTCACCCTCACTCTCTCTCTCTCTCTCTCTCTCTCTCTCTCTCACTTGTCATATACTATGTGACAATATACATTTTTTACTATTGTGATGTGTAATGACTGTCATATTTTCAACCACAGCTTATGTCATGAGCAGCTTCCTGCCACAGGAGTTCCCATCACAAGAAATCGCTTTGACCACATGAGGGAGAAGTTCGATGAGTATGTGAAAAGCCGCACTCTACAAAACTGGAAGTTTTGGATTGTATCCTTAATTGAAACCCCGTCAAAATGTTTCACTATTCAACTGAAGTGAAGCTCCGACCCCTTCATGATTCCTGTAGGTGATAGTTTAGGATTCGATCTTGAGTTTGCTGTGGTTTCGACCTCACTCTTACGTCACTGGGTCAGATTAGATCTGCTACGTGTCGATTTGAGCTGAGTCGAGAAGTTACGTGAGCAAAGCACAAGACAGTTGGAAAATGGTGTGCGATTCTTTTGTTACTCACATGGAATTAGGTAAAGTCCCCATAGGCATGAGGGGTAGCGTCATTAGAGTGGAATATTACTATACTTACTCACTTGAGGCTCATTGTGATGATTCGGTAGTCTTGAATGGCCTTTTAGAAAAACACCAGTAATATTTGGAATGGTTGGGTCACCCCTGTGTCATTCTTTTTTTTTAACCACGTTTTAATTATTAATTAGTTCTTTGTTATTTTAGATGTTATTTTCGCAGTCGTCGGTTGTCATTTTTCCTGATTATATTATTTTATGTTATAGTTCCCTCTTCTCCAGGGCAGTGCTTTAATATATGCTTTCAGTCACAAAGCAAGTGTAGTGTTGTGGGTCTATTGTACTAGAGTGTCCCTTGCAGTGCAGTCTAAGAACAAAACACTTCCACTAGGTGCATCACCACGACCGTCCACATAGCGTGCAATAAAACCAGGCGTGGGTAACTCTTTCTCCCAGCGTTGCAAACCCTTGACCCCCGCTCCGCTCCAGTTCAGCATCATCATCAAGCCTCTCTTTGAGTCGTTCAACGGGACGGTGTCCACCACGAGCAAAGGGGAGCTGTGCGAGACAACCATGCAGTGGCTGGACCGTCACTGCTCCCTGCCTGTCTTGAGGCCTAGTAAGTAGAGTAGCGAGCCAACGCACACACCTCTCGTCTCCCTCGACTACCCAAAGCGATCCTAGCCGAGTCGTTTTTACGAAGTTCTGACGTTACGAATTGTCGCTATAGGTATGTACATCAGGAGTAGCTGTAATATAACTACTGTTTGGGAGATTGTAATCCTTTACACTACTTGTTACTGGTGAAAGTAATAATGTTACAGTAATACTTTACTCAGTTACTGCCCATCACTGGTCAGTATAGGTATGTTCTTCGGTAGCCATATGACATGCAGTGGGAACTTCTTCCCCATAACTGTTTCGCTTACTAATCCAGGGAGGTCATTACTAATCCAGGGGTGTTATTACCAGTCAGGGTGCGGCATCGCTCTCCATCTCTGTGTTTTTCCCCCTGCTACTCATACTGTAGACATCCGTCATGTAGGAGGAAGAAAAAGAGAGGAACTCACCTCTGCCCTACAGACAGATGCTGCTGTGTATTTTTTGTCAGACACTCCACCTCGCCGTGAATCATAAACGTTTCCCACTTACCAGTATTTTGCCCTTTCAGTCAGTTTTTACCTCCCTCACAAACTGCTTGAGGGAATGTGAGTAGTGGTTGAGGTCAGAGATATCTATCATTTGAGATGAATTAGCTGGAAATACTTCAGTTGATCAACGAGATTGCAGAATGTGGTGCATGGGGAAAAGAAAATGAGGCGATGTTCAAAAACAAACTTATGAGTTCCTCGTTTAGGTTTTAGGTTATGAAGTCTGAAGCACTGATGGAAAACAAACGCAGAAATTGATATTCAATCTTTTGGCTCTTCTGTTGACCTTTTTTTCCCCCAGTGGTTCTCAGCAGTTTAACACAGCTCAGCAAAAGCACCTCCATCCTGTCTGACCCGTCCATGCTGCCTGAAGAAGCAACCCAGATAGTCAACAACACTCCCAGGCAATCCACAGAGTCCTAGCCATGTGATGGCTGAACAAACGCCTAGAACTTTGAACAGCTTCCTGCTCCTAAGCCTTGACAGACTGCCTCTGGCAGGCTCACTGTTTTCCACTACGCAGCCCAGTAAGTCTGCTGCAAACCAAAAGGTTTGGCTCATGCTTCACGGCCTCATTGCCAGACAAATGTAGAAAAAACACAAAATGTAAACAAATGATGCACAACGTAATAATCACCTATTTACTCTATTTACTTTTCTTCGCCAATTTTAATTAAGATAATAATACTGTTGCTCTATCCATTAATGGTGCAACATAGTAGCACTTCTAAATATTATTTTTTTTTACACAAAACTCGTGTATTGATTGCAGTACGAAACATTACAATAATGAATGTTTTCTATTTCGATGGTTGAGTCACAACTCATAAAGGAATCCCGTGAGGACCCCGCTAGTCAACGCTACCAAAATGTTAGTTGACTAATCAAAACGTCATGAATACCAAACAAACTCAATCATAAAAAGGAAACAAGTCCGGCAGGTGTCATCATGGTTTCTAACAATAGGCAAGAGCAACAAAATGTATATTGATATATTAATAATGGGAAATTATTATTATTATTATTATTATTATTATTATATAAGCCTATAGGCTACAGTTTTCAAAGACGTGAATGTTTTAGATGTTCTTTCTATATCTTTTTTTTTTCTTTTTTTTCCTCATTATTTGGCAGTTGGACTATTGTAGTCGTCTAGATATTAGTCAAAATGCCCACTCACATTAGGTTACGGCACGTATTTAAGGTTATTAATATACTCTCGTCTTAGTACTTTTTTAAGGACTCTTCGCATAGCTTAACTTATGTCTGTAATACTTCCATTGAGAGTTTCCCTGTCTGTCAAAGGAAATAGAGGGCCTTAACTGGAGAGTCTGCAAGACCATGGGCAGATGAAAGTCTCTCAGAGCAATCACACTACCCAACAAACCGTCTTCCAATGGCAATGGAACTGAAATATAGACTTACAATCCGAGCTTTGATGAACAGGTTGTGTACAGTAGCTATTTTTTTTTTTTGGTTCACTCAGGGATGCAACTAGAAAGGGCTACCTTTACTACTCCAAATGATCAAAATACAAATCTGGATATTTTTCAAGGGAAGACTTCTCATCAGTGGGGCATGTTTGTCATATTGATGTCATGTTACATTGTTCTTATATGTTTATAATCAAGACACACTTGAGTGTAATGTGTGCTAATGGCAAAATAATGTTATGCCAGTTTTTTTTTCGTTTTTTTTCTCTCTGTTCTTGTTCCCATGCGCTAGCTACGTTGCTGCCTAGCTAATTCTTGAGTTTGTTTCTTGGTTGTTGGTTTGTGCCCCAAAAAAGTATACATGACAAGTGTTTAGGTCATAGCAATGCAAAGGTATGTTTGTTTACTTGTTTTATGAATCCAAAAGTTTTATTTTGATTTTGTTATTTACTTACTTTAGTTGACGATGCACTCTGTTTTATAAAAGAAAAGCAAGTTTGAGGGTTCATAACCATCAAATATCCCTCTTCCTTTATCAACTCCAGCCATTGTAAAAAAAAAAAAAAAAACATGCATTACCTGCTTATATTCTCTGTAGAGGGGTTGTTTTAATTTTGACTGTCTTTTGTTTATCTTGGGCTTGATGTTATTTGTCTTTCACCTCAGGCAGCCTTTAATGGAATCGATCGATTATTTTGTGTTACTTTGTATTTATATTTATTCTGTGGAAGAACTGAGTTTACCTTACTTTAACGTAATGTTAAATACCATTAATAGTGATGGATTTGTTTGGATGTCACAAATTAATGTTGTCTTTTATAGACAAACATAGCGTTTGGGGTTTTTTAGTTCTTGCAGATCTTGATTAGTTTCATTATTGGATCCTTACTTCTCTGGGGGAATTGAAGATATATACAATATGTCTTGCATATGATTTATCTAGATTAATATCTGGGTGAGTCCGACCTTGCTTAAGGCTCATTATTAAGATCAAAGCTTCTGCTTCAAGCAAGGGTATTTGAAACAGGCACAGAAGGATGTAACGCAGTTGTATTTGTGTGATGTTTGCAGTACGGCTATGTTGAACTGTAGAATAGCAAAGAATTCGACTTTTTTTTTTTTCAAGATTTGGCGCTTTATCAAAAAGTATTCACGTTATTACAGACTGTTGTAATTTTTTTTTACCTAAACAACACCTTTATGTGTTTTGTTGAAAGTCTGATGATATCTTGTCTAGATGTCTTTTATATCCTGGACTCCGTCTTTAAAGTTATAAAACAATTACATGAAGCAAATTGCTAGATTTCTTTTATGTTAATGACGGCAGTTGAAATCATTGAATTTATTTTAAAAAATATCAGACTATCTTCAGAAGATGCATGTAGATTTATCTGTTTAAAATCTTCCCTCTAAATAAATATTCCAAACATGCACATCTTTTATTCCAGCTACTAGCAATTAGAATAATAGATTTCAATTGTTTTCTTGAAAGCATTTACAATAGTGATTTATATGGTTATTTAAGAAAAATAAGTGAGTCGAATACTCAGTTTTATGAATACTGAATATGTGAATGAATAGTTACTTTTGGCCAAAAGATTTGACACATACATTTGAGTGGTTGTTTTTTTCCTTGTGAGTTACAATGTTGTATATAACGTTTCTTTGTTCGATGTTAAAAATAAGGAATTAAATTTCCCAGATAATATCTGTATTTTTTGTGTATTTTAAACACAAAATACCTCCAGTTTGTTATCAACATAAGGCTGTATAAGGAAATAAAAAAATATATAAGATACTGGGATTTATTAAAGGTTTAATTTTTTTAATTTAAAAAAAGATGTAAAAACATATAACGGTTTAATACAATCATAAATAGATTAAATAAAAAATAAATTATCTTTAAACATTCATACGGAATCTAGAATTCCGTTTATGACAACCATTGTCTGAAGTTTGTCATCAGGCAGTTTACAAACATCAGGCCTTCAGTGTAGTTAAAGTCAAGAGGTTGACAGTTTTCCTCTCTGGAATCAGAACACACCCTTTTCATGTCACTGACTTCCTGACTGATCTGCTGGAGCTTCTCCACCAGCTCTTCGTCCAGGTCGAGTTTGGCAGATTCCGTTATGTTGCAGTGAAATGCAGAGAGGGTTTCACAGTGATGGACCTCCTGCTGCCATTGAACTGTCATTTGGTTCTCGGGACAAAGTTCTGAAGAGCTGGGTAAAAGAGTGGTGTCGTTCTGATGGAGGGAGGAAGTTTAGGTTGTTAGCAGTGTAAAGTCAGTAAACCAGACTGAAGACTTCTTTTGATTTCATCTTTACCATTAAGGAAGGTCTGCTATGTTTATCATTGCACGTAACATAAAACCCCAAGTTTATCAGTATATTCACCGTTGTTGAGAACGAAGGTCCGGTTTTTCCATCTACCGCATGATGAATTGTGCTTTACGTGACGGATTGAACTATGTGTACATCTAGGTGTTACAATGTGAACTTACCAAGACTTGAAGCACTTCTTCGGTATGCATGGTTAACGAATAGATGGTGCTTTTTATTGCTCGACTCGTTGCTTGTGTCACAAACAGGGACAGGATGAGCACTTAGAAAAAAGAACGCGAAATTACAAACCATACCCATAATCAACCAGTTGTAACTGGACAAATTATTGACATAAATATCTTCATAGATTTTGCAGTATTTTCTGAGTAAGGTGATGACTTACCAGTGCCAAGTTCCATGTTGCAATTTCTGACAAGGTGTACAGTGAGTAGATTGACAAATGAGACACTTATCCATCTTTTAGGGTTGCAGTTAATATACTTTATGATAAAGATCTATAATTTCCTTGATGTATATAATGAGTCCCTTTATTAGTCAGAAAATTTCTACCTAAGAATGGAGGCGTCCACAACCTTTTACATTCTGGTCATCAAATTGTCAATGAGGAACTAATTCTGCTTCAACAACCTACACATGTTTAGAAGCCTGTTATATATGTGTTTTTGTTGGATGATTAAACCTTACACAATGTCCATGTCCGGCAGAAGGAATGACAGAAAACGTATTTTAGACTTTCCTGGGAAAGTTATGATAACTTTGTGGTCCCCAAGTCGGTAGGATTTTAAAGACACTAAATTATGGCTTCACATTTGAGAAACTGATAACTCCATTTGGCCAACCCATGATAGACCCAACTAAACTGCTAATAGCTCATCATTGATGGCAGTATTATTCTATTTAACACATCACCCTTGTTGATACTTTTTACAGTCATTTTGGCTCATGGAAAAGACATGAAATCGAGCCAAGAACGAGCCTTGTTTGTCCCATAGCCTCAATATTCACTACAGGCCTATCAAAAGGTGGCCTGTGCCAAGGTAAATTAAACACGGCAATTAAACAGTGAATAGTAACATTCGCTGATGGTTCCTATCGACAAATCATATAATCATAATAATAATAATACAATTTATTTGTGGCCGCCTTTAAGAACACTCAAGGTCACCTCACCTAATAACAAAGTAAATGAAAGTAACAAAATAAAAATATATAAAAAGCAAAGCTATTGTTTCAAATACTTCTCTCAGAGTTTCTCAGGGGAGACCACATTTCTGTAGGACGTTGTACACATACATTGTTTGATTCACATTTAAAGATTGACTCAAATCACTTGCATTCAAATGCATGCAAGTTTACTAACTTCATACAATTACAGAGACTAGGTTTCAAAGGATATCTTTTTTGTCTGGGTAATAATGTAGCCTGGTAAGTTTTAAAAGCAAGGCCTTTTACGCTTAATGACCAATGTTCAGTCTCTCTCATCAATAATGACAGACAGTTTGACAAGCTGCGTATTTGCACTGTATTTGTGCAGAATACGATAGAGATTGTAAGACTTGCTTGGCAGCTAGCGCAAAACTAATTTACCTTTTTAGATTTTCTACATGTCTACAATGGGTGTTATCCTCAACCCTAAACCATTCAATTTCTTAAGTGGAATTTATTGGAGGGTTTCATTCAGGGTAGATCACATGTACAGCATGTTTTCATTGAGTCTTAAAGATAATTATCTTCTTTTCTTTTTTTTTTTGGAGCTTTGTTTTTCCAGTGAAGTGTAGGCAAATTATTTGAAGCCTGGTACACAGATGATACGTGAGATTTTTAGCTGAAAAGCCTTTTTTTTTTATCCTTTTGCCCGACAGTAGCAGACATAGTAGCTGTGACACGTTGAGCAAGTAAGGGTCATCATATTTCCTACATTCTTGTTGAGTCCATTACGTTAGCTCATGCAGTACTTTCCGTCTCTGAAACTCCCAAGTTCGTCACCTTGTTACGCCTTGAAAGTGATGTCTTTGTACTCGGTCTTCACATCACAAGAAAAAAATCTAAGGTGTTGTGCTTGCTGACAAAGAGCTTTAAGAATAAAAACGATGTCTCTCTCTCTGTCTCTGTCTCTGTCTCTGTCTCTGTCTCTGTCTCTGTCTCTGTCTCTGTCTCTCTCTCTCTGTCTCTGTCTCTGTCTCTGTCTCTGTCTCTGTCTCTGTCTCTGTCTCTGTCTCTGTCTCTGTCTCTGCTCCTGTGCAGGAGTATAAAACATGAGTCCTGCACTGTTTGATCTGCCATATAAGTTTGAAGCATGCATTAAGAGTCCAGTGAAAAAAAATGATTTGTTTAACTTCTTTTAATTTTTATACAAGATTATTATTAAATGTTTTCCTTCACTAAGTCTTACATAAAAAGAAATGTATGTTGAAAATCACGAAATAAGGATTGATTAGTCAATTAGTTGAAAAATCATAGTGGCATGTCACAGAATTATCATATCACATCATGCTTATTTGTCCGATTAATTTATAAAGATGAATTACTTTTTAAAGTAAAATTTTTTCATTTAAAAGATAATAGAGGATGACGTTTACAAAATAACTCAATCAAACAACTTCACCACAAAGTGGATTCAATAGCTGAATATCCATAGATCTGTAGATTGCTGTGATTAACATTTGAACCAATTGATGTGGTTTTGTTCTGACTCCTACAAAGCAGCTAAATCAATTGGCCATACCATGGAGAACTGTGCATACCCCTTTAGCCACTCATTTATATTGTATAGGATTTTGTAACCCATGATCGTATTTTCATATGTTGGAAGTTCCTGATGTGGACACCCTTCACATTCTGTTACATGTAACATTTCACCAAACTGAGATTTTATTTGATCAATCGTCTCGTTAAAGCCTTTTGAATCGTCAAAGATCTTTTCAAAGATTGGTGGTAGACAACCAAAGTATTTTCTGATATTACAGGCAGAGATCTCCAGTTCTTCTTTGACATTTTTCACTGGCAGAATTATCCCCTCAATGCTCTTCTTCAACTCTTCTGACTCTTCACCTCCCCATTGTTGTTTCTTACATAACAGAACAAAAACAAAAAAGGTGTCTATATAATTTACAGAAAATCCTGGAATCATTATTTCACAACCTTACCTATAACATATAAAACTCAAAACCATCAAATTGTTCTAATTCAAAATATATATTTTTTTAACAAAAAACAGATGCACATGAATTCTTGAAATGTAAAATGTGTATCAATTAAAAGAGGTCATATTTGTACTCACATAGGCATCTAGGAGACTTCCAATTTCACTTGAGATACTGTTAATTATGGCTCTTCTCTCGGATAGTTTCATGTCCATTTTTATAACAGAAAGCTGACCCAAAGAGAGTGTGTTTATATTTTTGCAATTGAGTTCCAATTTATGGATTACAAACGTCTGAAATCCCGTGACTATATCAGTGAGCTGTGGAAAGCGTCACACATTTTTCCAAAGCTATTGAAAGGTAACAACTCCCTAAAGACATTAGTAACAGCTGTGTCAGTTCTGATGAAAGTTAAACGTCAGACTATCTCAGCAATGGTATCGTACTGTGTCAATAAGAATGTCACCGGGAGAAGGAGAGCTGGTGTCAAAAGAAAGTCGAAGATCATTGCTCCAAAATAATGCGTTATGTAGAAAAAGCACGTGACAACCTCGCACAGCATATGGCACATGAATTTGGCAAGAATAAATACATATACAGTACCAGTCAAAAGTTTGAACATACTTTCTCTTTTTCTCATACATTGGGAATGGGAAAGTGTGTCCGAACTGTTGACTGGTACTGTACATGCATTTATGAATAAATAAATAGACACTTAGAATTGAGTTACATACTTATATATGTCCTAAATTGATAGGTCTACAAAGATAGTTTATACTCACATAATCATATATAGGGCTATCAGCTCAACAATTTAATTTAATTCATAATCCCTAATAGCAATATGTAACCCATTCTCCAGGCACCATAATCTTCTCTGTACAATTTGTATTAATTTCCTCTAAGATCTGAACCTTAACCCTTTTCAAAATGTTTTAACAGATGGCCTCTGGTGTATTTAAATCTTTGAAGACTGACGGAAAAGACTCCTTCAGGTTTGTTCCAATGGCACAGAATGTGTTGGTAGCGTTGTGGTCCTTTCGCGTCCTCTTTACCTAAAGTAAACATATAATTACATTAACATATCATAAAGCTATTCTTAAAAACATGTGCTGTGTTTATGATATGAAATAACATTTTCCAAAAGGATATTTCTTTGCATAAAATAAAACCCATTCCAAAGATCCTGGTGCTTACATGTTCAATGGTGACATTGTCAATGGCAAATATTAGAAGATCTGCTACTGGAAAGGTGATGACTCTCCTGGACACCAGAATCATTCCCATAATAAGCAGTAGTCCTGTGGAGAGTCCACAAACACACAATAAGGATTTTATAGTTTAACACACAATGAATTGTTTGCTTGAATGTAAACTATTTGTCTTCGGAGAGATTTAAAGGTTGCCCATGGTTGTTAGAGTCACAACTTTTATTGTAAACCAGATTTTACTCTTCCTGGGGCCCTTTCAAAAAACATATACAAAGACACAGATAAAATCATCAACACACAAAACCTTAAGATCACACAAACAAGTCACACAAACAGAAGAACAAAAGCAAACAAAGATAATCGATACAAATTTAAAACGTTAACTCAACAATGCACTCTAAGTGAACAGCCATAAGGTGAGTTTACAGTATGCCTTTGGTCTGGGAACAACCGTGTTCAGAAACGTGTACAGAAGGAAAACATTTGACCAATAACCATTTTCATGTGATACATGCACCAATGTTAGTTTTCATTATTTAATATGATTTCATTTATTTATACAGGGGCAACCAACTAAGACTTCTTCCCTTTTCCCTTTTCTTTAAAAGACAAGTAATACACAAACAATAGGCCTATCCAAAGGTTAGGGTCCATCCTTGCTACAAAACTCCCAGCATCAAAATGAATGTCCAAGTTGGCTCGGTAGTTGGGGTGTAGCAGATCCAGAAAATGGATCACAATTAATATTCACAAGATTGAGGCTACATTGTTATTTGAATCCTTTTCCTTTCATGCTCTTATTGTAGTGGTCGTTCAGCGTACCAGAGAAGCTGCATGCCAACAAGAGCAAAGTGGTGTAATGTAGATGCCTGGTGTGTTCCTCAGTCAGCAGTTGCTAAGCAACAGTTCAAAACAACCTCATGACCAAATGCCTACACTCAATTGTAAACAGGGGATCCAACTAGCCCTTTGCGAGGTAACACATATTTAATGTAAGAAGAAGAACCATACTGTTATTCTAGCAGTATATCAAGTTGCTATTACTATGCCATACTAAACTGAAATTAAAACTATACTACTTTTTTCCTTCAACCGAGCCCCTTAGGTATGAACTCCCGGACACTTTCGTCGGTTGTGGAGGAACAGCTTTGCAAACTTTGTTTGAATGACTTTCCTTGTGGACATGGTAGTTGGGTAAGTTCATGTGCTATTGTACTGTCTGTGCTACATTGTGCAAAAACAAAAAATAAAATAGTAATTACATGTTTAAAATGTGTACGAAAGAAGATGAGTGCAACACTTTAACTTAACATACTGTATGTGTGTGGTAAACTAGTGAATTACCTGGCATAGCTTTCATTTCACTTTAAATTTGTTATTATTACACTCAATTTGATATATATATATTAAAAAAAAAAAACTGCAAGTTTTGTAGAGAAATAACTGAGAACTTTGTGCTCAGAGGAGGTGTGTGGAGAGAACATATGACGAGGAGAGCTGGGGTTACATGCAACACAATGGGGGAGAGGGGGCTCATTTTCAAGAGCCGGAGGCCCTTATTGAGCTGTTGAACAGCCCTCGGTCTCCATGGAAACATGAAGTGTCATGGAGCCCCCAAGCCTCAACTCTGAGAGAGCTGTCTGTGCTAGCACCTGAGCGTCTGCAGGGTAACTTCGTTTTCAGCCACTTTGAAATCTTGCGCATGGTGGACAAGGGTGTGAGTATCTGTGAAGCGTATTCACAAAACATTTTCAGATATTTGCAGTACCTGACATTTGCTTTGGATTGTTTTTACTTACAATTTAAAGGGAACGACTGCCTAACAATCTAGTTTGGGAGCTGATTCCTTTCTTTTCAGGTTTCACTTATTGACAAGGGTCTCCTAAAGTTTTCCAATCTGAAAGAGTTAGTGTTGAGCGCCAACAGAATCTCAGAAATACCTGCACATCACTTCCCAGGATCCTTGCGCGTGAGTCATACTTGTCAAAGTGCAAAATGCAAAGTTTATCCTGACTGAGCAGTCATGAAACATCATGGCCACTCATTTCATTAAGGAGAGATACAAAGAATCATCATTAAAACTTTTTGGGGACTGTCACATAAAATGCTCAGTGATTTAATGCAGTGCATTCAAGAAGTTCTTTAAATTAATTGCATGGTTCTTTTTTAAGGTGTTGGAGCTTCATGCCAACCAGATTTCCAACCTCAAAGATTTGAACCATCGCCAACTGCCTCATCTGCAACACCTGGGACTTGGGTCTAACAGACTGGGTTCCACAGAGGATATCAAATACCTCACTGGAGTATTCTGGTCTGTTTGAACGAAGAGTGTTCTGTTCAAACACCTACAGTATAGTAATGTTAACATGTTTTATCAACTTTACACACAACATGTTTATATCCACAATATTCCCAACATATTCATAGATATTATAAGCTTTCCTTATTGAGAATGGCATTGTACATTACATTTTAGGACTGAATCTACACTAACTCACACTTACTCAAAAATCATATTTATATACCATTTTAAATAACAAAGTTACAAAGTGTCTTACCAGTGCCACTACACATAGTAATTGGAATAATAATGAATGTAAACAATATGTAGGGGAAAAACCGCAATTGAATAATCAATAAATAAAGAATACTCAAATATATAAATACATATATATTTTAAATATGCACAATTTTAAAGCATCGAAAAGAAATATATTATATTAGCAAATTGATGTATCAATCAGACAGATTTGGTGACTTTTGGTCTTCAATCTCATGTTTGGAATTAGATTAGACCATATTAGATATCAAGTGGCTCCAATGGCAAGACGACTTTGTACTCAGGCAAAAAAATAAAATAAAATAAAACCAAAATCTAATTTTCTCCGCAGGCCAAAGCTGGTCTCCTTGGATCTGAGCTGGTGTGGGTTTGAAGGCCAGCGGGACCTGGTGGAGGCCCTAGCTACTCTGCCTTGTCTCAGGACTCTGGTGCTTGAGGGGAACCCGACCGCCTTGGTGCCTTCTTACCCAGGCTTCATCATAGACCGGCTTCCAGGGCTTTTCCACCTGGACGCCTCTCGCATTACTGCAGATGACCGCCATTCTTTTAGAGGTTTGGCAAAGACAGGTGAGAATGTCAGACACTAAACCAGCATGAATGGGATATGTTTACATCTAAAAGATGATTGATAAAATACAATCATATGTCTTTATATACTAAAATGCATTTCAAACATTTATGCCATCTCTACCTATCTCAGAAAACATGAATGTTTTTTCTGATTATGTTTTTTTGTTGTTTTTATTTACTAAAGCCTTTATACTGTTGTGTCATGTTGTCACTTATTTGTTTGCAGAGCTGATCGTCGATAAGGCTGCAGCAACACTGAGTGTGAACAGAATTAGAGGGGTTCCAGATCCTCTCTTGGGTGTGGATGAAAACGCCACTGAGTTCCCTGTGGTCAACTATAGCTACTTTGTCACCTATGAGTTTCTGAGCCAGCTACCTACTGACAAGGTAGCCTAGTTGTACAATTCTATTTGTTGTTTTTTTCTTCATTGTGGTGTAAAGTCAATTGAAACAACTTGCTTGCAATTGCTTTCTTTAACTATATGCTATTATCAAGCACTATCATTATTAAGTTCCGTATTGACATTTTCTTTTGCAGACAGACATGAATAACGGTACCAATGTGGAACATAAAAAAAAAGACAATACAAGTTTGGAGAGAAAGAAATCATTCACAGACTCCCTAAAACCAGACATTGTGATAGTGGGTGAAGACAATTTAAATGGGTCAGGTATTATTTCAGCTCCAACAATATAATTTTGAAAGTTTACTGTAGTGTAATATGGATGAGTAGTTGCTACAGAACACACTGTGTTTTTTCAACCACTTTTGCCTTTTGGGCATTTTATTAGGTTACTTAATGAATTTGTTAAATACAAAATGAACAGCACAACCCTCTTTATTCTAGTGACGAGACACAGTACACCCAAACTGCCATGGGCAGAGTGTATGGACTTGGGCTACACTCGTGTTCATAGTACCAGTGACCTGGGCTCTCTGAAGAGTTTCCTTCTACGTGGGCTATGGCTGAGTGTGGAGGAGGAAAAGGTGAACTTGTGTAGATTTATGCCGAATAATAAATGTCTGTCTGTGTTTTCATATCATATCATTTTCATATCATCACTCCCTTTGACAGGGGTATCTAAATGTAAAGTTCTGTTGATTTCTTTGCAAGGTAATATCATGGCCGGCTCCCACAGGAGAGCTTCCAGTTGCAAAACCCGTAACAGAGAAAAAGGGAGGTAAGGAGGTGAGTTTACACATCAATACATTTACTTATCCCTTTTTTAAGAGTCTGGATAAATGTTTCACTCTGTATAAATGCAAAAAGTGGTTAACCAAATCTTGCAAATACTTTTTGGTTTGTTTGTCTTGTTCGAACCTTGTGCCTCAAACAGGCGGCAAGACCTCCAAGCAACACCAAAGTGCAACCATCCAAAGACAAGAAGAAGAACAAGAAAGAGTCAATGATAGACCTTGTCCAGGAAACTCCCATACGGAAAACCCTTGGATCATTCCATGTCCCCCTTCAGAACCTGGTCTCAGGGGGGAAAAAGGTTGATATCCTGTGCAATCTTGGGGTGTTGCTTACAGAACATAGCACAAAGGCTGTGCCATCACGGGAAAAAGTAAATATTCTCTCTTCAAGTATGCAGTATATTTAGCTTACTTTACACAAAGAGGACCAAGGCATTGACATGTGCAGAATATGCCCGACTAACAGTGATGTAGGGCCAACAGTCATTTTCGTTCGTGCTGTTTTAATTAGGATCCAAGTAAAAAAAACAAGGATGACAAAAAAAAGGATGACAAGAAGGCAAAATCAGGGGACAGCGCAAAGGGCCAGAAAAACTTGCCCCCCGCCAAAGGTAAGCACAAAAACCAAACAAGACCATAATATCATGTTGTCATGTCGTCAACACACTTCCCCCTTACAGGTAACGTTTGAGGCAAGTAAGGAACGAGTAAATGTTCCTTGGAATTCATTTCTTGTCAATATGAATTTCTTCCACTTCTACCTGACTTCACCACTGATCTGCTGTCCTTTAGGTAAAGGGAAAGGGGGACGAAAGGACAGTGAGGTTGACGTATCTGTCGATAACACATCCCCTGGTCAACTGGAGCCGTTAACCGTGGAGTTTAGCGTGCAGTTGGAGAAGTGGCGGTCCATATCAGAAGCCCGCTGCTTTAGTTCACTTCAATAAGCAACATTTTCCCCTGAAGATGTTCATCTCATTGGTCGCCAATTTTTTCAAAAGGAATCTCAAACTAACCCTCAATTCATATGAACCTTTTAAGAAATAAAAATATTGGAAAATTAGAATAGTGTTGGCTATTTTAGAGGCTTGTTTTAATTAAAAATTAAATCAAGCCTTTTGTAGGGAATTCAACAGATTTAAAGCGTCTTTGGGTCTTAGAAAAGCGCTATATAAATAAAATGAATTATTATTATTATAGTAGTTGGTAATTTAGTTCAACTTAATTTGTTAGGTCAGGGTACAGTAGAATGCAATAACTTTTGATTCAAAATGATCAAGTTTGTATTTTTCTAGTAACTTTCATGTATACCTATTGTATTTTAGGGCGATACAAATTGTACTTGTGAAACGGACAGCTGAGCATATAAAGATATACAAGTTATATTCATTGTATAATAAATTTACTTTATTTCCATACAGATATTCAACATTCCAAAGTTCAAAAGCATACATTTTCTTACAATATTTTTTGATAATTTAATTGTAATGTTATTCTATTGAAAAGGCCATTAAGAAGAAGTTATTTATTTTTTTTTTTTAAGAAAAGAGGAATAAAGTGTGTGAAGTGCTTTAGATTTCTTAAGCGGTTTCCTTCTGAACTCATAATACACGGCCCCTTGCAGTGAGGGGAGAGCGATTCAATGACTCACCTAGTCCAGAACATTCCTCCCCCTGTGCCTTATCATCGCACAATTATCCCATAGACAGACTGAAAATACAAGGCAATCCTTTTTAAAAAGTACAAGTTTAAAAAAATAGACTATAGCCTCACCCATTATTTTGCAATGACACAAACCTTTTTTTTTTTTCTTCTCAACAAGTAATTTACAGTTTTAAATATAACCATTGTATAACAATACGTGTTTTTTTTCGACCCTCTTTAAAAGGTGTGTTGACAACATTTGGATATTTAGAAGATCAAGTTTCCGAGAAAATAGGTTCATTGTCCCAAAATACATAGCCTATCTCTTGCACAAACCGAGGTTGCTAGTAAGCCAGGCTTCTCCCACCAAATAGAAATGAGTGGAAATTATTTCGTAACGACACATCTGCTTCTTTTATCCCCTCTAAGATGGATATATCAACAAATCTTGTTTACTGATAAGATTTGAAAGAGACCTTTAATCCACAAGTTTGCTTAAGGACTTGGGTAGAAAAGACTCTTTGCGAAAACAAGCGCCCGCACACACACGCACACATATGCAAACACGTGCGCACGCACACACACACACGTGCGCGCGCGCACACACACACACACACACACACACACACACACACACACACACACACACAGATATAAAGCAGAACTCTGCGTGCACCCCATAAGGTGATTCATGTGCAAATCGGTTGATTGTGCCAAAAAAGGGGTGCGGGAAGGCATCAAAAGGTCTGGTCGTCGTTGCAGGAGTCGGTCCAGTGGCCAAAGGCCTCGCAGATGTCACAGTAGGGCCTCTCCTCCCCCTTACTGCCGTGGTAGTTGGTGTGGGGGGGAGAGTCGGGCATCTGCATCTGGGTCGGACAGTCCTCGGTGTCATGGAGGTCGAAGCAGTCACATATGTCGCAGAACAGTCTGGGCGGGGCTTTCTTCTTCACCACTTCTTCGTTGAAACTGCAGGAGAAAGAATTATGATGGAGGGAAAATTGCTTACACAAGCCAACAAGAAAAAAAGAGCCAGAGTATGTAAATAAGGTAAATACGTCCAAGTCGATCAAGGAGTAGTATTTTGGAGTAGTATTAATCCAATTTGTTAATTTAGCTAATAATAATAATAATAATAATAATAATAATAATAATAATAGTGAGTGTGGTCGGTGTGGAGTGTGATGGGGCTCACCCCTGGTGATTGTCCATCTCTCTTGCGTTGTTCCCATTGAGGGCGGCCTCGGCCATCGTCTCAAGCTGCCTCTTGAGCTCCTCGTTCTTCCGCTTCAGGTCCACGATCACGGAGTTGAGGAACTCAATCTGCAACCCAGAGAGGGAGTGAGATCCCTGCCGGGGAAAAGGGACAAACCAAGTGTCCGCCATGCAGCCCAAGCTCCAAGAATAAGGCTTGCCATTTGCCACAAAGGTGCAGACCACGACAAATACAGGCCATCCACAGGCACCGTGACAGGACGCGGCAGGCTGTTAGTACATTCACCGTTAGCAAGCCACAGCCCTGCTAGTGACACGGACAACATCCAACAATGTGCTGTGCTGCGCCACCCCCTACAGTACATGGATTAAACCAAAACCCCTAACAAACGGAGTGAAGACACTGAACGACATTGAACGGTTACTTCCTGGGTTGTACAACAAAGAACAATTCTGGGATTTTCTAAATGATTGAAACTACTCAAACGACAAAAATACCCCTTTTTCCCCCTGAAAGATTTTAGGGATGTAGCGCTAAAAATAATGCCATTTTCAGTTTTTCAATCATACTGCAAAACTAGATGGAAATGACATTCCAGTCAAATTGTTCATTGGAATACAACCGGTATTGGAACACATCTTTACAGGAATGATGATGTTTTTTTGTTGTTGTTGTTTTAGTGTAACAAACAGAGACCACAGAGTTAGGAACAGCTTGACAGACATGCATGCATAAGTAAAGCTGATATAGAACAGTAACAAACCGCTGCCTGAGTGTGTGGTTGCAATGCCAACATCAGGGGTGGAGGGGTAAAGGAGGAGATACGAGGAAGAGGAGGAGGAAGAGGGAGAGAAGACAAAACATTGAAATTAGAAGCCATCTATGCCGGACAACACACTCATTTCATCACTGATATTTGATGAATTACTAAAACAAGCAAGAGAGGGCAGTTAAGACAAGGAGGCAAGCATTGGCAAAGAGTGATCACTGAAGAACCTCAGACAAAAAATGCATCAGGAGCATTTCATTGAAGAGATATAGTTTGTCTAACAAGTCACTATAAAAGGTCTATGGTGTCTTTTTGATCTGCTACATATTCGTCTGAGGTTCAAGGCATAGTTTTACAAGGGCTAACCTCAACATTACATCGACAGAATAGTTTGCACGCTATTGAAATGCGAGAGCTTTTCAATTGGGGAAAAAAACGATGACGTTCTCTAACAATTGTTTCAGACAAGAAAATGCACTCAGATTTGTGCCACAGTTCACTACTTGACATCAGAACTAGACCAGTAACAAGTCAACATAAAAGCAATTTAATTGGGTTGCATCACCAGAGCCTCAACACTGCACTAAGTTAATGGGATCAGAAATCCTGCACTGCTGCTGGAAACTTTGACAACGGTACGTTATTAAATATAACAACATTAAATAAATGCTACACAGCAAGCTTTGGTTAATATACTTGCATTAAATTCCATGAGGTGATTTGTGAACCTTTTAAGTAAGAGGTCATTTTTTTATTAATATTAGGTAATATGGCAAAAAAAGAAAAAAAAAATGGACATATCAATTTAATTTATGAGCGCTTCGAGTCTAAGCGATCATAAATTAAATTGATATGTCCATTTTTTTTTCTTTTTTTAAGCCTTAGACCTTAATATCTGTGAGCAAAGCCTTGTTTTACCTGACTTTCTGCAGTCTCCTTATCCTCACTTAGTTGGTCCACCGCTCCATCACCTAGGAAATTAAGAAAGAAAAAAAATCAGGTAACTCAAATCAACAATACACATTAATATGACATTGCAAACAGTGAGTCGTCAGCCTTACATATCAGATTTCAAAAGCGCCTATCATTGAAACCACTGGGTCAGATATTGAAACCAATCAAACTAATTCAATAATTGCCAAATACATAAAAGTACATATTGTGTACTTAAAATATAAGGTGGAATTACCCGTATTTAAAGTAGCTAAAAGTCAAAGCCCTATACATCTACGGCACATCTTGACATCGTGTGTAATGGATAGAACGACTGCCAAACTTCACCAGCTCGCCCAAACCAGGTCTACGCTGAAGGGAGGCTTTGAGCGGCCGCTACCTGCAGATCTGCTGCCGGTGTCCTGCCCTTCAGAGAGGCCTCTCTCCAGACTCTGGACGCGCTCCTTCAGACGGGTGTTGTCTTTCTCCAGAGTCTGGAGGGAACTCTGCAGAGTCTTCACGGTAGCACTCTCCCCACGCAGCACCACCAGCTACACACACACACACACACACACACACACACACACACACACACACACACACACACACACACACACACACACACACACACACACACACACCTCGACAATTAACTAAGACTTGGCTCAAAGTAGCTTCTGCATCGTTCCAACTCAATATCAGAGACTGAAGAATTGTCATTATGACAGTTGATACGGGAGGCTGATTAAAAACGATATGTAAAAACGTCACTTGACAAGGAGGGGCACGAACGTGATGCTCACCTCGCTCTTCAGGGTCTTAAGCTCCTGATCCTTCTCAGCGATAACGGCGCCATTTTGATTGGCAGACTGCTTGATTGTGGCTCTCTCGTTTTCCAACTCTTTTTTGAACGTGGTCTCGCTAAAAAGCACAGAACAATAAGGACACCTTAAAATACAATGTGTGCCAGCTTCAGTGACTAAAATCAATATAAAATATAGTTTTGATAGAATGAAAAAAAGGATCAAATAAAGATCAGAAATTGATACCAACAACTAACAAGCTTTGTAAACAACAACAAAAACAAAAATCAAGACCGAGTTGAGGTGGTTTCAGACAGGGATGAATACATGCAGCTTCTTTTGATTACCATTCATGCAGCAAATCTGCATTTCACCATGTAATACAATGATTTTAACTTATTTCCAAATTGTACAACTTGCACTAAAAATTATATAGTTACAGTTTAAATTAAACAGTTAAGACATAGGACTGGGTATCGTTACGAACCCTATCCTAACAATGGAAGTATGGCACGTAAGGGAACAACAAGGTATACCTGAAAGCATTGTTAGGCAAGCTTGAGGGGGAAAACCATAACATTAGCACATAGGGCAAAGCACGCTGACATACTGATAACCGTTCATGGCAATGAGGCTCCTCGCGATCAATCAATTTATTTATTTTACAAAAATCTTGTCTGCACAACAAAAACCCTCTGTAAATAAAATGTGAAAACGTGTGAAGGACAAATTATGGGTTTAGAGATTGACCCCCTTCTTAGACAGATTAAGATGACCATAAATACACAGATATTGGTATGGCTGTAAATACAAGCATTCTTCTTTACAATAACAGAATTATATTTCTTCAATTTAGTTTTTTTTCATATCAATTATTAAGCAGTTGTGAATAATGGTCACCAAATTAAATGGTGGAGCATTTAGACCTTCATGACAGTCCCATGGTTAATGGTCATAGCGATTTCGAAATTCTTTGGGATTTTACAATTCTCACTTTAGTATGTGGTCAACATAAATTACGTAAAATAACTGAATCTTCAGCGTACACAGACTCAGCCACTGAAGAACGTGCTGTTTCTGTGACTGCAGTAGCTTACCTTTGCTTTAGATCTTGTAACTGTTTTTTAAGCTTGGAGTGCTCAGCTTCCAACTGGGGGGGGGGGGGGGGATAGGGAGGGATTCAGCTTTAATAGCAGAAATGGCAGGTGAAAAGGCATTTCATCCATTACACTCTAAACAATCCCAAGCCTTCATAAATGTAATACCATTTTAAAAACGTCTCATTGACATGACAGTGTAGAACTCAAATTTTGACAAACTCAAAATTAACATGGTCCACTATTCCCAGGGGATCCATTAGAGAGATTATAGTTAACTACTATATAATACTCTGATGAAGGACAACTATAGGCCAAAACCTTAGTGTTTGCTGGCCAAAATAAAACGGGTAAAATTGAGGCACTGTCCCTGTCCTTTTTTCTGCAATTGGGGAGAGCTACCTTACATCCTTGGATGTTATTTTTTGCAACATACAGTGCCAGTCGAAAGTTCGACCATTTTCCCATTCAATTGAATGAGAACATGTGTCCAAACCTTTGACTGGTACTGTATATATTTAGGTTTAAGCACCACAATAAATACAACAAAAAACGTTTTGGGGGAAAGCGCGTCCACCTCCTCCACTGCAGTCTAGTTAACTACCTTCTGTTGTCCACCTTTCTCCTTTGGACTGCTGCTCAGCTGCTTGGTCAGCCTGCCTTTCTCTTCCTGTAGAGCCACCAGGGACTGGGTCTGAGCGCTGGCAGCTTGTTTCAGCCCCTCGCTAAATGGACGGAAAACCACACACACACACGCACGCACACGCACAGTTCAGGCATAAGCAGACACATGGACAGAGAACAGGTTTGAAGGGTCTTTGGGTTTCAGAAAAGCGCTATATAAATAATATGAATTATTATTATTATGATTATTAACAGCTCTCGTGTTAAATCTAGAGAGTCGTAGCTTGAGTGATGTTAAAAATAAGTAAGCAGTTACTTCAAGCAAAACTTTGAGATATTTTTGGTCAAATGGATGTCAAACCCATGATGATAGGGACACTTTCTGCCCTGACACACACACACACACACACACACACTTCCAAGCCTCCCCCACACACACAAACACACACACACACACACACACACACTACTCACATTTCCTGGCATAGGCTACTAATCCTTTGGTTTTCTGAAAATAACTGTTTCTTGGACAAATCCAGTTCTTCCAGGTACTTGGTATTCTGCTGTTTCATCGCTTCCAGCTAAATCACGCATAACAGATTTACAATCTACATCCAGTAAATTACAGGAGAAGCAGTTCACATATTTTTTTCTTAACCGAATTAAACAGTTTAGCAAAGTGTCAACCCAAAAATACACACTGATTCTGTATGTCCCACCTGAGTCCGCATCTCCAGCTTAGAACTTTTCAACTCCTCTATCAAAGTCTGAGCTTTGCTCTGCTCCTGCTGAAGACGGCTTTTCTCTTCGGTTAGGCTGCTCAAGGCCTCAGACGTCTGTCCAGAGGCCTCTGCTGTCTACACAGCGGGCCGAGAAAGAACACCGCCAGAACACAAACATTAGCAAACAACTTTAACAATAAATACGTTGTTAAAAGAACAAGTCTTATTGAAAGATCTAAATACTATCCTATTCAAGCTGTATTAATTAAATTTCCATTAACTTTTAATATTATTATTCTACCGTGCAGAATTAAATTGCATGCTTTGCAATCATTCCAAAGCGGATTTCGAAAGCTTTAAAGTTCAATTACAAGACTGCTTCAATGACATAGAACAGTTGAACAGTAAACTATTTGTATATCATCTAAATGTATGCTCATAATGCTGGAGGTGAAATGTAGAAGTGTCTCATAACATTTGGCACAACAATTGAAGCCAACAACTATTTGGTGCTGTAGATTCAGAAGGAAAATATGCATTTAAAAATGCAAAAAGATCTGTGAGTGTGTACATCATTGAATCTCCCAATCTGTAAAGCAACATTATAAGCCCACAAGAAACTACTGGCTTGGAACTAGAGGCAAAAGCTGTTAGTAAATGGAAGATGAAAGTTAAAGACAAAAAAAAGGTAGAGCAAGAGAAAAAAAGGACATCAAATGTGCATGCATGCAGTAAGTAAGCGACATAACACCAGCCATGCTAACGTGTGTGGAGAGATAGGGATTTAAAAAAATTAATTCCCCCCCCGCAAAAATGGCGAATACCTCAAGCTGCTTAGCAAGAGCACTTTTGAGCTGGGCCTCAAGCTGCGTGACTCTGTGGGTGGCCTCCTCCCTCTCCTTTTGCAGGGCATCCCTTTGAGCTCTAAATCCTGCTAGACTGGCAGACATTTCCTCCATCGCCTTGGCAGACACGGCTGCCTCCTCCACAGCAACTTTTTGCCGCTTTTCCATCTGTTGCTTCTCTGCGCGTAAGGCTTGGGCATCTGCCTCCAACTGTGTCTGGGTGTCTCGCAACTGCGTCTGGCTACCTCTCAATTTTTCGACCTCGACAAAGAGCCTGGAGCGTTCAAAGTCGCCACTATCTTGACTCCCACGTAGGGCAGAAATGTCTTCCTCTAGCCGAGACTGGGCTCCCAGGAGCCCCGTCTTTTCCTCTGCGAGAGATTGGATTTCTTTGCTTAGTTCCTCAAGTTTGGAGGACAGGTGCAGTTTCTCCCCGCCCAGGTCCCTTTTCTCCTGCTCGCTCTGCTTCAGTTGTGCATTCAAGGCCTTCACCTCCCCTGTCAAGTCGGTCTTTTCTTCTAGGGCCGTCTTAAGGCTGGCTGATATATCACCTATGGTACTCTCTTTGGCAGCATATTGCTGCGTAAGGCCCTTGACTTTGGCTTGCATTTGGGCTTTCTCATCAACCAGACCCTGCTTCTCAGTTAATATTTCCGCCTGATAGGACTTGAGTTGATCTATTTCTGAAAGCAAACTTTGTCGCTCTTTGGAAATGGAATCCTTTTCACAACTAATACTGTCAAACTCTCTCTTCAGGCTGGATGCCGACTCGACGAGGCTGGCCTTTTCCTGTGACAAGGTGGATATTTTACTCTGGAGGACCTCTACTTCTTTGGCGAGAACATCCTTACTAGATGTCACTTTTTTAATTTCATTAGCTTCGCTCTGCAACTGGGCTTCAATAACTATCTTTGCCTCTCTAATTGTTTCTGTCTCATCCCTAGACTCCTTAACCTTCTGAAGCAGTTGCTCTTTCTCTGTCTGGAGAGACTGGTTATTCTGATTTAAATCTGTCACCTGTGATTTCAAAAGGTCACATTCTTTCACTGACTTGTTCTTTAGCTCGACGAAGTCGGAGCTTGCGCGTTCGGATGCACTTTTGAGTTTACCGTTTTCCTCGTTGAGGTCACATTTTTCTTTTTCGAGAATCTCGATCTTTGAGTTAAGCTTCTGCGCTGTCGTCTCTAGGTCTGCCTTGTCTCGCTTCAGAGACGTCTTCTCAGTCTCAACCTCACCTTTCTTTTGTTTTGACTCTTCAAGCAACGTTGTGATGTTGGAATTGGCCTGACTAAGATCAGCAATAGTCTTGGCAGAGCTGTTTAATTGGTCCTTCAGAGTGTTACTTTCACTAGCTAACCTGTCTCGGTCACTAGCCAGAGATGCCTTCTCAGATTTTTCTTTTGTGTACTTCTCTTCCAGTTCTCCCTTTTCGTGGCTCCAACGCTCACTCTCCATTTTTTGCTGTTCTATGGTGGATTCCAGGGTTGTTTTTTCTTTACGTATCAAGTGCAGAGCCTTCTCCATCTCGGCGTTTTGGAGACAAAGGGCTTGCTTCTCCTGTGCCAAAGACGACGACGCCTCTTTCATCTTCTCCTTAGAGGCAGCCGATTCCTCCATTAAGACCCGAAGCTTTTCCTTAAACTCTTCAATCTGTTTGAGAAGCCCATCTTTCTCAGAGCAAACCTTTCTCTGTGCAGCAAGCAGGTCTTCTTTCTCCTGCATGAGGTGAAGCCTTTCAGAGTCGGTAACCTCCCGGCTAGTCTTGGACTCCTCCACCATCTTGGCCAAGCTCAGTTTTGAAGCTTGAAGTTCTTCATTGTCACAAGCAAGTTTCTCTAGGTCCTTCTTGTTGGTGTTCAGTTGATTCTGCAGCTCTGCATTTACTTTCTGGAGGGTCTCCTTGTCGGTCATGGCTGTAGTGATTTGAGCTGAGAGCTCTACCTTCTCCTTTGTCAGCATCTCTGTCTGGGCTTGCAGCTGAGTATTTTTAGCACAGAGGTCTTCTTTTTCTAACCTGAAGGACTGACACTTGGCCTGCAACTCAGCGTTTGTTGCGTCTAAGGATTTCTTTGCATTTCTGGCCGCGTCCCGCTCTAACACAAGGTTGTCCCTCTCAGACGTATGCTTCTCCCTGCTCCGACTAAGCTCCTCCTGGAGTCCATTCCTCTCTTTGCAGGCCGTCTCGTACTCCTCTGACATGTGCTTGTTCTTGGCCTCGAGTTGCTGAACGTCCTGCTGTTGCTTCAGCAACGACTCCTGCTTCTCTGCGTTTTCTCTCTGAAGACGCTCAATTTGAGTCCGGTTCTCACCCTGATTGCACCTCAAGTTGCCGATCTCCGTTTGCGCCTCTTGAACCACAGATTTGAGCTTCTCCAACTCCTTGGACAGGGAGTCCCTCTCTCCACCTAACTGCTTATTGGTTGTTCGAAGTTGCTCTAGCTCTTTAGAAAGCACGTCTTTCATCCTCAGCAGTTCTTCCTTGTTGAGTGAGAGCTCCTGGTGACTAGCCTCCAGGGCAGAGAGCTTGGCTTTTATTTCCGAGCACTGCTTGACTGCGTTCTCTTTCAGAGCCTTGACCTCCTTGCTCTCCTTAGACATGCACTCCAGGTCTACAATCTGCTTTTCGAGGTCTTTAGATAACCGTTCAACATCCTGCTTGGAAGAATCAAGCTCAGCAGAAAGACACTAAGGAAGTAAAGTTGAAAGAAAAAAGGGGGAAGGGTACGTGGGGTACAGGGGGGAAAGTGAAGTGAATAAAAACAAAAATGAACCAAGCAAATGAGCCAAAAGTCATAATATGCAACTGGAAGGGTTAAGCTGGCGTAGCATAAACACAGTTGGAGAAATAGAAAACCACAGCCATCCTTCTTCCCCCTTTTCCCCACCGTAAGAAATAACATGCAATTGTAATTGAGGAACGCCATTTACCTGGGCGAGACATTCGTTTCCAATAAACTACAAACCCCTTTTTGTTTTATATTTAACAACAAAGTCTTAAAATCTTTAACATTTCTTCTTCTATCCCGAAACTTAATTTGCAAGTTGTAAAAAAACAACAACCTATATAAGATAATTTAACTACCAGAGGGGGCATCATATTACTTCCCTTTGATATTGATAACAGGGCTTCACCATTTGGGTACTGTAGTTGCCTTAAACATTTGGGGGAGACTCCTCATGAATAAATAGCTGACATACAGTTATATATTTTATAATTGCTATAACACTGGATTAACCACTTTAACAATATCTTCTTAAATCCACCCACCTACATTCAAAGCAACCCCTGAAATATTTCAGACGAAGCACAAAACTGGTTGTTAATTGTTAAATGGTATAAATCACTTCATAGACTTGAACAAAAAGGTGAACTGGCAGATGTGATGTTTCAATGACATACACTAATATTAAGTTGATGAATATGAGGACACTTAGGTTAAAGCACTATTATTATTATCGAACCTGTAATGAGATCTGCAATACAGTGACATTATTCTGTACGCATCTCCTAAACATGTTTCTCCAGAGGGATGTGAGATAGGTGCTATAACTACAACAGTATGGACGTACAGGAATATCTTAAAGAAACCAGTAACACCATTGGGTAGGTGGGTACTCACCTGGGCCTTGTCCTTGTACTCTTGCAGCTCAGACACCAGTTTCTCCAGCTTCTGGGCCTCACCCCGGGACGTGCCCAGCTCCTGCTTTAGTTTATCGGCCTGATCTCGGAGCTCCTGGAGTTGCTTTTTGCTGAGCTCCGAGGACTGAGCGAGGGCCTTTTCATGTGAGAGTTTAAGCTCCTTCGCCAGAGCTTCACCATCTTGCACGTTTTTCTCCTAGAAATGATCCAAGAAATGTCACATGTTCTAAGGAGACATTTATTTTCACAACCTACAGGGAAACCTGAAATCTGAAAGATACTATTCTTCAATTCGGTCATAAAACAGAGATGGATGCGTTTTATATATAGCGTTACACTTTACGGTACATAACCATTATCTCCAACTAAACTTTCAAAGCATCGGCAGTGCGTCACTCACCAGGTCAGTTATTTTCTTCTGAAGGCTGCCGAGCTGACCCTGATGCTCCTCGTTTCTTTCCTTCAGCTCCTGGTCCTTCCGGGCCAGCTCCTGCTGTCGTTGTTCCTCAGAACGAGCAGACACTTCCTTTTCCTGGGCCAATTGGGTCTGTAATTCCTCCAATTTTCTGATTGAGGGGGACAGTCGAAAAAATTTCGGTTTTAAAAGGATCCGAGATGGGAGCATCCAAAATGGAAAAACAGAATGTATCATGCTACAGTCCCTAATCACGTTCAACTGCTCAAATGATCACAGTAAAAACCAAATGATAAAGTATACATTTACGGTGGAATAAATGTATGCAGATCAGTAAATGTTTACGAACACTTTTGAGACGAACAATAAAACGTAATTAAAACGTCGACGGATAACCTCTGTTTCTTCGTGAGGTCCTCGTTCATTTTGGTGAGCTGTGTTGAACTGTCGCCCGACGACTTCATCATGTCAGAGATATCCTGTTCCAGCTTGGCTTTGTCGTTTGTGATCTGGTCCAGCTTCTCGTCCTCAGCTTTCAGTTTCCTCTCCAGGCCTGAGTCAGACGGACGCAGGGGAGTCAGTTACCTACATCAGGTCTAATCTTCTACTTTAAAGCAAGGAGCGGTGGACACTAAATGGGATCGTGCTCCATCAGCCATTGGTATACACTAACTTTAACAGTCCAGACAAGTAATCTAGGTTGGTACACAGGTTAATTTAACATGACTAATTGAATTAGCTAAAGAACTATTACAAGTATTAAATCAATGCTTTACTGACCTGTAACTTGAGTTCTAAGAGCCTCTGATTCAGTGGATAGGGAGGTGCACTGCTCTTCCTTGTTACTAAGCTTCTCAAGCAGCTCTAGGAGACAGAAAAATGGTTTCAGAGTAAGTTCGAACCATGTTAAACAGGACAAATCAAGCCCTGTTGTTATGCAAGTAGGGATGAAAGAATATAACACAAATGACCTTGCATAGTTTGAGTTGATTTCATTTTCTCTTCTGTGCTCTCCTTCAACTGTTGTTTCTGCAAGGGAAGATCACATTAAAAAGTATGTAAATGTTTTTGCGAAGTCGTATTATCGAAATCAGCATAACTTCAAAACAACAAAAGTATATATTTTTTACCTCAGACACACAAAAGAGTAATGAGTAACTTTATGAATAGAATTAAAACGTATGATTGGGCCTCTTGAGGCTGCAGTGAACCTTTCCATAAATTGCTTCACTTACCAACTAGGATTGAGTTGTTAAACTAAAAGTATGACAGTAGGATTTCAACTTACCTCGGCTTACCTTCAAGTTCAAAAACAACACGTAATAATCACGGGATCCTAGATTTCTAAAGCCAGGAGGCCCTGGTCTGGACCATGAGAACTCACCAGGGTGTCCAGCTGCTTGGAGGACAGGCTCTCCTGCAAGGTGAGGAGCTCCTGCTCCCTCGCTTCCAGCTTAGAGCCCATCTCACTGGACTACAGCCCAATGCACATAATACAGTGGGCATGGAGAGGATGATAAAACATAAATAAAATAGGACTTGAAACAAAAAGTAAAAAATGGAGGCAACATATAAATACAAAGTATGGGCGACATGGTATAGTGCATTAACGAATAAGGAAAAAATAATAACTGTCCTCAAAATGTTTATAGAAAAATAATTATTTTATGGCAAAGAAAATTGGGAAATAGAAAGCGTAGAAAGTAAAAAACAACAAACATACATATAGATATAGATACATATATACACACACACAATACCAGTCAAATGTTTGTAAACACTTTCCCATTTAAGTGAATGGGATAGTGTGTCCAAATATTTGACTGGGATTGTATATATAAAAGAACGGAAAATGGTCTGGATCGACAAGGAACAACTAATTTGATAAATAAAAGTGTGAGTTTTCATGGAAAACATGACAATTTCTGGGTGACCCCAAACTTTTGAGCGGGTGTGTGTGTGTGTGTGTGTGTGTATATATATATATATAAATAAAAGAATGGAAAATGGTCTGGATTGACAAGTACCGACCTTGAGACCCATTGCTCGGGCCTGGTCCTGGGCCTCTGCCAGCTGTGCTTGCTGACTCTGGAGCTCCTGGTTACCTTGTTCCCCCAGGGAGCGCAGGGCGACCATGGCAGCCACCTGCTCTTTGGCTTGGCGCTCCCTGTCCTGAGCTTGCTGGACTAGCTTAGCCTCCAGCTCCTCCAGCTCTTTCACCTTCAGCTCGGCTGTGTGCAGCTTGCCCAGGACGTCCTCCATCTCCACCAGGTGCTGCTCCTCGGCGCGGTCCACGCTGGACCGAAGAGACTCCTCCAGGCGCTCCTTCTCCTCCGTCGCGGCCAGGAGCTGCGCGTTCAGCGCCCCCGCCTCCCCCGCCCGGGCCGCGGTGTCCGCCCCGCGTCGGGCGGAGGCCTCCTCCAGAGCCCGCTGGTGCTCTGCCTCCAGCCTCTCGATGGTGCTCTTGGCTTCCACCAGCTCAGCCGCTTGCGCGCCCGCTCCCTGGCTGAGGGACGTCTTCAGCTCCTCCACGGCTTGTTGGTGGGAGGCCGCGGACGATTCCAGCTTGGCGCGCCACAACTCGACGCCGTCGGCGGCGTCCTTCTCCGCCTGGCCCAGGCGCATCCGTAGCTGCTCGTTGTCTCCGGAGAGCCTGCCGGAGGTGGCCTGTAGCTGGGCCAGCGCCTCCCGGTGGGCCCTCTCGTCGGCCTCCAGCTTCTCCTTGCGCTGGGCTGCTTCCTCCAGCTGCTGGGCTTCCAGAGAGGCCAGCTGGTCCCTCAGAGAGCTGATCTCCGCGAGGAGAGGGGAGGCAGCGGAGTCCGAGCCCTCGGGGGCCTGCTGGGAGTCGAGGCGCAACCGCATGTCCGCCGCCTCCCGGGTCCGCAGCTTGAGGTCCTTCTCCAGCTCCATGATGCGGGACTTCTCGGACACCGTGGCCACCTAACGAGAGCACAGCTGTGCGGTCAGATAACGTGTGTTCACGAGGACGATAACCTAACGAGCTCGTGACAAAAGGCGTCGTCCTTTAATTCCCCCGACTACGGTAATAAAAGGTGAGGTCGGATGTAAATGCTGTTGATGTGGTGAGTATGCCCTCTTGTGGATGTAGAAGACATCCACCCTAAAAAAAACATCTGCACTGATGTGACTAGTATTTCACTTCAATCCCTAAGGGCTGCGGCATCTATCTAGGCACTAGGGAAAAATGCAATAAAATACAAAGTAAAAAAAAAAGTGTCACTTCAGGATTAGATCTAGATAGTGCTTATTAATGAAGTTATTGTGGTTATATATATCCAAATGCTTTGTCTGGGAGCAGGAGCGGGAAACAGACTTACAAGAGGCAGGAACCCAGCATAAGCAGGACAACTAGAGGTTGGGAGGGTAAAAAGGGGAATGGAACATAGGATAGTAGCCTGGGACAGGGGGAGCTTTCTGTCTGTCTGGCTTTGGGTAACTGGTGCAGGGTGCAAGGTCAGGCTAAAGGCCTGTGGGCAACTTAGAAAGAAATGAGTTATCTGGGAACCCCAGCATGGGCAACAAAGCTCACAAGTGGGCCTACAGCAGATCTGGTTGTTTGAATTTATTAATATCAGAAAAGAGGCTATTTCGCTCATTATGGAACACTACTCTAATCGATTTTCACAATGCTGAGCTAAACTATGCTAGTTTGGTTCTCGATCCACAGGAGTTGCAATACCTGAAGTAGAAACAGTGTAGATTGGCTCAATAGAGGCTCAGTGTAATAAAGGGGGAAAAGGAAAATGCATTGTGCATAACATACATGGCAGATATTTTACTGCAATACACAGTCTTTGAATATAGGTAGTAAAAAGATTTTAAAAAATAAAAAACATATTTGGATATTTTAAGTTCCCAAAATGTTAAATTAGAATTTGTTTTCATTTAGATAAAACAATGTGATAATGTAGTACTAGAAAAACAAACTCAGTTGGTGGTTGCCCATTCCAAACTGAAATGACAAATTCTGATAGCGGAATGAATTTTACAAAGCGTTGTAAGCATTGTGATGCCGGCCATTGCAAAGAGAGACCACCCCATAACCCCAAAGCAACCAGTGTACCCCTTGTCAACCAAAAATCAGCTACCCTCCCGACTCCACTCCTCCTCTCCAAACGCAGAGCGAGATCCATTACCCTAGTGTCTTCTAACTCCCTCTGGAGTTTCTCAGCTTTGGTCTTTTCAAAGAGCAGGCTCTGTTCAAGCTCCTTAATGTGGGCATGCTCCAGTTTGGTCTGCGTCTGTTAGTAAAGAAGGGGAGAGGAAGAGAACACACCAGTGCCACCATCACATGCCAGCCCAATGCAGACAGAGAGGGAGAGAGAGGGAGGGGGGTGGGGGGAGGGTGGAGGGGTCATGGGTGAGGAGGTGATATGGGGAAGGGAAGGCGTCTTATGCAGGCATTTCATGCGATGCTTGGAATAGCGTCACAGAGTTTTGGTTTTAGGAAATCTGGAGTGTTATGGATATGCAGAATGTGTGATGCTGTGTTATGGGATATGCAGTTGTTGGTTAGAAGGTAACCATGCAGAAGGAACACCTGGTGAACAGAAACCAAGTAACACAGTTTGGGATGCAGAAAGAGTTACGTGAGCAAACACCAAGTGAGCCTAAGAATATAAAAATGGACTTCACCACAAACCAAAACAAAAATAGTGCTACCTGTTAACCTCCCGTGATGTTTTACAGTCACAATATATGAAAGAAGGGCCTTGACTCATTTGTGTGACAATCAGCAATGTTATATTTGCATGAGCCCACAATATCAGCTAGGTTATTCAAATTCCACAGGTGCACATGGCTCTGTCTGCTGTGATGAAGCCCATTTTCACTGCTAGTCAAAGGTTCACTGGTCAGACTAAAATACAAAAACATAAACCAGAAACCTACGTATAATATCTTTTAACAACTGGAACAGACATAAAAAGGTAACACAGAACAATGTTGAACCTAGGCAAATCGAAATAGTCTTCAGTTTGGGGGTAATCCTGTGTCGAGCACATAGAGAACGCTTATCGTGTGACAACATTTCAAGTCACCTTGGTTAAGAGGCTTTCATTCAGAGCCCCGATACTTTTAGTTTAAGGGCTGGAGTTCAAGGCTGTGACTAGACTGTGTGTGACTGTGGGGAGTGACTGTGGGGAAAGGGCTAATCTCTGGTGGTTCCATGCTAAGCACTGGGCCAACATGAAGGACAAGAGGAGGAGAAGAAAAGGAACAAAAAGAAAAAGCAGTCACGTCACATCACTGATTTGAAAGCCTTTTGAGCACAGGAACAACGACATTAGTGCACCACATCGACAGGCAGGCATTCTGCCGGTTTGGATTGCTTCATGGTTTGTTTGTTTGGTTTGGTTGGATGTATTTTAAGCTGCATGCATGGATTTTAATACGTTTAGCGTTGTGTGTGTGTGTGTGTGTAGTAAACACTGTTAGTGAACAGTCAAGAAAGATAAAAAAAGGGGTATTACTTTCTAGCCCTGTAGCAGTACTCATTTTTTAAAGATAATGTTTGCAGTGGTGTGCCTTCAGGGTAAATGGCATGGTCCCCTGATAGGTGGGGCACTGTGGAACAAAATAGCATACATCCTTTGATCAGACATGCAGTACAGGCTTCTGTCCAGCAGAGGCTGCTTACCACATTAAACACAAAACAAACCTAATAGGAGCAACGCACGTTTCTTATGACGGGATAAAATAAAATGTTGATCTGCAACAGGGGTCAAAAGGGTCAGATGGCCTTTAGAGATGAAAAAGAAAATCCTCATATGGTTTGATCTTAATCTACTTATTGTCTTTTAATTCGTTTTTTCTTTTGTCTGTCTATGCCTTGTAAAGTGTCCTTAGGTTCTTAAAAAGGTGCTCTTAAAATATATAATATATAATTATTATAATGTATTGTCAGTTCTGATAAGGAACTTGTAAGGTCATTAGTTCCTTAAATAAGAAAGGGAATGTGTTCCTTAAGTAAGTGCTTGAGACATTAAGAGGACATTAGACAGATTTCACAGAATAAGAAACGCGGTAAGTTCAACCGCTATCAAAAGGGCATCGAGGGCAAATTTCTTTTTTTGGCCGGCCTGCTCCACAGGGAGAAAGGTTGACCTTGTCTACACCGAGCTTGGCTCTGAACAACGCTGAGAGAATGAGGTTTCAGTCGGGAGTCAAATGTTCTGTTTGGTTGTGCCGAAGGGATCGATCGCCGCCAAGGTGCCGGCAGAACTCTAATGGACTGCGGCTGGGTGCAGGTTCTATTTCAAAATGGAGACAGACTGCAGAGGATGCAGAAGCTCAGCCCTCGCTGAACTAAACAGCGTGGCTGGCAAGGACACCGACCGATCCACGGCAAGCTCCAACCCGTATAAACTGGATGCCAAAAAGTCAATTTGATCATCGTGAGGCAGCTACACGGAGACCTTCGATTAGATTAATATATTCATTAGTTTAGAGCTTAATGCAAGGTCTGCTTCGCCTTAGTCTATGAAGGGTCGGGAGCAAGGCTGCAGTCAAGAGACCTCTCATTGCTGAGGCGGACCCACCCTGTACTCTTGTCAGAGAGGGAAAGAATATTCCCCAACCACTTAGGTTTCTGTATCGGTGTCCAGGGTTTTTCTCAAGTGCTTCGTGACATGAGTCATTCCAGTTACACAAACACTGGATTCAGACGTGACACCGATCAACAGTTAAGCAAATTCAAAATGTATACAGATGTTGGGTGATGGCGTGTGACAGAGCAATGAGGGGGAGTTTACCTCCAGGTCTCCTTTGGTAATGCAAGCCTCCTCCACACGGAATTGGAGGTCCTCCACTTTCCTATTACAAAGCAGAAATGTATTTGACAAGAAATGGAGGCCGGTCGATCCTCTGAGATGATCGGGTTTAAGTTCATAAAAACAGCTGAGTCAAACCTAGGGTCAACATTCAATATTTTCTACCAGTACATGCACAGCAATTGCAGTTTGCCATGGACCCACAGAAGTATTGTATTATGATTATAACCCTTTATTGCATGAACTCTTCCACCTAGTGACACAATGTCCTAACCCTCGGACGCCAAGGGTGTACACACACACACACACACACACGCACACGCACACGCGCACGCGCACACACGCACACACGCACACACGCACACACCTCTGTGATTGACACCTTCCTTACCTCTTCTCTTCCTCAAGCTGATTCAGCAGATCAACCTTGTCCTTGTCTGCGGCCTCCACCAGGGCACGTAATTGGTCCATCTTTGTCTCCATCTAAACAACACATGCATGAATATATTCATCAGGTGAGACTGTGATGGATGGGTCACGTTAAAAGCCAACGATTGCACATCGGTCGATTATTGCACATCGGATCGATTGGTGATCACCCAACTTTTTTTTAATAAGTGTTAACATTAAAATAATGAACATGAATGGCACGTTTAATGCATACAATGGTGTGTAAGAACCTATGGTTGTGTTTCATGTCTGCGTGCATTTATAAAAGTAGTAAGTGTGCTATGAAAAATGAAGAATAAAAAATGAAAATAAAGACCCACCTGCTCTTGGTCATCCCTGAGCAGGCTCATCTCTTGCTCCACCTCCCCCACGTGGCTGGTTGCCTTGGCGACCTCTGCCCTCTCCAGGTCCCTCTCGGCCATCAGCTGCTCGATGTGCTGCTGCTTCTCCTTCAGGGCCTCCTGCACGGCCGTGGTGCCCGAGATCTTGCGGTTGTACCGCGACGACGTCTCGGTCAGCTTCGGGAAAAACAAAGAGGGATCTTCAGATTGATTTTTGTATCAAACATATGTGGACGTGTACAGTAGCTCTTCTTATCTCATCAATCTGTGCATGAATTTGACCTGGTTTGTATACAAGTTATTTAATGTCCATACTGTGCTACGTGTGTGTGTGTGTGTGTGTGTGTGTGTGTGTGTGTGTGTGTGTGTGTGTGTGTGTGTGTGTCTCTCACCAAGCCTGTACGGCTGGGCTTGCAGCTGACCGAGGACGCCACAGAACTCATGGAGCTGATGGAGGAGCCGGTGGGGCTTCGCCTCATGCCAGAGGGGGTGGGCACTGCCTTCCGGACCGTCGTCTTCACCTTGGCTGGGGTGGTGGACGGGAAGCCAATCCGCGTGACTTTGTGGACCGGCGCAAACAGCCCATACTTGGGCTGGCACTGGAAGTATCTGGGGAGACGGGATTGAAGACACTGGCTCTCACGCGACATCCACAAGACATAATAAATACATTTAAAAAAAAAAAAAAGAAACTCAAAACATTTCAAAAGGCGTGCCCGTTGGAAACGTTGTCTGGGCTCGTCTTGAATAGTTCACCTGGTTCCCGCCACCGCCCCGTCATTCTTCCCCAAAGGCTCGTCTAGTTCCACGCCACACCACTCGCCCTTGGCAAAGTCTGTCTCGCCCAGGAAGCGAACCACCCCAGCCTTTGTGCCACCAACCTAAAAGCGAAAAAACACACACGCAAAATGTATTTCGACTGTATCCCCCACAAGAGGTCAGAAAAGCACAAGGGAGGAGTCATTTTTGGCTTGGTAATAGTTTTGCAAGAGCCTATCTTCAATAGGTAAGAGACCAATATTAATTAATAACTGTCAGCTTATTTCACATCAAAGAACTAGGCCAACCTGTTTTAAAGCCTAACTACAGGGGAAGACGTGCGCCGAATTCGGTCAGCTAGCGGATGTTTCCTGTGCTTCTCCTTGAGTGTGAGTGGGAGACTTCCTTCCTACACAATGTGCTGCAGAGGCTAACACTTGAGTGGGTAAGAGAGAAGGAGTGGCCACTGTATTAAGGAAGGAAGGAAGGTACTCATAATAGGGGGGGGTGGGGAGTGAGAGAGGGGCGAGAGAGAGAGCGCGAGAGAGATAGAGAGAGAGCGCGGGAGAGGATGTGAGGTGGAGGACTAAACACAGCCACTGACTTCACTGAGAACAGAGGAGTGTTAGTTCCGGCATTTTCATTGGTCAGTGAGTACTTTGAGGGGGCAGGAGTTGTTGGGAGGGGCGGTGGCGACACACACACACACACACACACACACACACACACACACACACACACACACACACACACACACACACGATTTTACAAGGCGAGGGGAGGAAAGAGGAGGAGGAGGGGTCAAGCAGTCGTGTGACTGAAAACAGCTTGCATTTACAGAGATGTCGCCACGCGAGGGGCTTGAGCTACAGGTGGGACTAAGGTTTCCAAGTAAACCGGGTCTGATGCTACTATTATGGCCTGGAAAAAAAAGCCTCAAAATAATAAAACATAGTCTGGGAAAATAATTAGGTCAAGCCAAGTCAAGCCAAAATAGATGGCCTATGATAATTTCAACTATAATCTCAAATAGGCCGTTCACTTTTGTTATACAATCTGCGCTTGTCGAAGGTATTACATCGCGATGTAGTGTACAGTTTTGTACAATTCGGCTGCCAAACGCTGGACAGAGCCTGAGATGAACAGACCTAAAATTGCTCATAAGCCCGGAGTTACAGCTCAATGTAAACAGAAAAGGGATTGTGCTGATGAAGGAAACATACAGTGAGTATTGGTTTAAAACCTTAAATGAAAAGACTAATTTATTACATAAAGTCAAATTACTAGGAAATTTGAATCTACCTCATATTACATTTACAGTGAATTGCAAAAAACAAACAAAAAAAAAAAAAGTTAGAGAAATTACATAAAGACAACCATTTTTAAAAGCGTATTTAAAGTTAATGTCACATAGAAGTTTTTACTGTAAAGCAACATATTAAAACTACATAACCTTGAACTCAAGGCATTCAATTAACGTAGGCTGGAAAAATAAACATTACCAAAACACGTTCGCCCGTCTTCAGCTCACGCTCGCCCTTCTTGACGGACCCGGTATCCGACAGATTGGAGACCGATTCGCTGTTTGTGCGCGTCAGGTTGGAGGCTGGGGTCGGGGTTGCCGGCAAGGCCTTCTTAGCGGCCGAGGGAAGCGGCGATTTGGTCGAGGGCGACTGCGAAGCCATGCTGGCGTTGGACGGGGTGGGTGAGGATGCGCGGGAGGGCGGCGCCGTCTCCGTGCCGTTGGCCTCGCCCTCTGTGCGGGACAGCTTCGAGGGCCGGGTGAAAATCCCCCGCAGGGCGTCGCACTGGAAGTAGCGCACTCCAGCCACCGAGCCGTCGTTCTTCCCGATGGCCTCGTCCAGAACGATCCCCGCCCACTGTCCGGGAGCGAACTGCGTCTCCCCTAGGAACTGCACGCTGCCCGGCTTGTTCCCGTTCACCCACACCCGCTCCCCGACCTGGAACGTCTCCTCGGCATTCCCTGTTGCTCCCGCACTGGCGTTTGCAGCGGACTTGGGTCCAGCTGCCGGGGGGGGAAATATAATAAGCTTATTAGGATTACCTAAAACAATGAATTATTTTACAAGGAGCAAATCAACAGGGGCACATTAACCACGTTATCTAACACTGTGTTATATAACATCTCCAAACTCAAAACAGAAGGCATGCATTCACAAATGTTTATAATTGTGATAATTATGCAGATGAATTGTGCATTAACTATGCAAATTACGATAAGACTTTTGCTAGACACCAGAGGTCCAAACCAAATGAAGGGATGATATTACACGGCAGGTGTCATATTGCATAGTCACGTTTCCTGACATGACTTTGGGTCTGAAACGCAACACTAGGGATGTTGTACGGTAAACAATAGCATTACCCAACGCCTACTGGTCGACTCAGACTCGGCAGACAGACCACCCAGGCTACATTCCACCAGCAATAAACCCCCGCCCTGGCAGGATCTGGGTTCAGGCTAATAGGTCTGAATACTATCAGGTCTACAGCTACAAAACTCCCTGATGCGGATCGACAGACTCAGGATCTGCAATGCATCAAATACTCAAGTACTTAAGGTCTATTAGCAGATCCAGGAGGTTGAGACATTATGGCCCTTTTTATTGGCAGCCTAAGCAGATTGGTAGAACTAAAAGGCTACTGGTTAGAAGCTTCAGCTCACGCAACACCCTGTCTAACAGACCTAGTAGGATGGAGACTGGATAGGAGAGGTGAGGACGTGAGATCCATCCAGATAAATACCCCAAATAGTGTCATTAGAAGAAGGTCAAGCCTAGTAAATGGGGCAACAGCATCAAACACCAGGAAACTCCTGTGTATCCCTCTCTTGGTCCAGACACTCACCTGTGGGCGGGGTGGTTTTGCCAGCCACGCCTCCAGACCTGCCAATCTTGCTGGGCGCTTTCAGCCCCGTGGGCTTGGCCACGCTCATGTTTCCTCTCTGTGTGCTTGCGAATCCACAGGGCTGCGGTTCTGTCTGTCAGTGGGCGCTGGCGGCGGAAACCGAACCATGGACACTGCTGTCCTCCAATCTGCGATGACAAAGGACACCTTTCTCCGCACCAACAGAAAACGCTGCGCAAACCAAAGACAGGAAAGGGGAAGAGGGGGACAAAAAAATAGGTGTCCGGCGAAAAGACCCTGTTAGGAGAGAAAGTGAGACGTACTAAACAAGAGGAAAATGATTCACAATGATCAAAGACTGAATCACAGCGCCGAGACATTTCAATGGGAATGTGTCATTAATTAGAGGTCAAATCACTAGATAAGCCCTGAATAACGTCAATTTGTTTGGCCTTTTTAAAAAAAACCTTGGCATTCCCCTCTCCAGATTTCGGAATGATATTGGCCGGCTAACAGAACAAATGGGAGGAAAAAAATGGTCGTCTTCAAAAGTGATCCACCAAGCTTTCTTACTGAACAAACAGTAGACGGACAAAGACAATCGCCTCGAGGCCTAATCTTTCTGGCACAACTTCCACCATTGGGCAGAGCTGACAACAAATAGGCCCACTGTATTAGCCTATGAATACACAGATGAAAAATGGAAGCGACGCAGTGTCGTCAACACTTAATGAACTGGATGTTCTTGAGTGTCAATGGAGACCCGCGTGTTATGACAACCAGTGGCCCTGGCCCCTGAACGGACCAGGCGGTCACAAACTAAAAATACTGTGTTCACACAAGCCAGCCAGCAACCACTTTAGGCTACAATAGCTTGCATCGTTGAATATAATAACTTTGTCTCACATATAATAAAGCAATCCAGCAGCATCATTGAACACGTATTAACAGTTTCCTATCACTAGAAAGAAAGCAACCCATTCCGTCTTTAATTTATGCATGATTGGCCACAGTGCAATGCTTGGAGAGTCTGAGTGTGAACAAAACCAAACACTGCCTTGGTCACAAATGTTTGCCTCTGTTGGCTGTAAAGTTGAAGCCATTCTGTCTCTTGAGGGAGGGCTTATAAACACACAACACAGAGGATCAAGCTGTTTACCAGCTCACCTACAACAGTACACAACCTTAATGCAGCTAAAATGACAAGAGCCTTCCAAGTTATTAGTGACCTAGCCTGACCTGACAACTTAACACCGTGGCCATGTCATAATCCCAAGGCCCTTGTGTTGGCTCGCAATTGAAATACTAAGACAAACCCCACTTCTTTCAGGCAGTTGTTGAAGTATTTGTGTGACACTGAGAGAATGAGCTTTCGGTAATACAGACTTTCCAAGAACGGATTTATAAGTGCAGAGGCTATTGTAATTCTGAGTTACATCAACAATAGGTCCAGGGTTAAAATGGCACCATGAGGGAACAGGTGCTTAGTCAGGACAGTGGATTTAACCTTTGGGTCTACATACCAACTAAACCCGGAAGGTGAACCAAATTTAAATGTTCCCATGACAACCCAGACCGGACAATGTAGCGAAGTATTGTCGCTCAAGCAGAGACTTTGGAGGACAGGACTCTGGGCAGGACCAAAAAAGGCTGACTGTAACAGAGTGAGCTGAACGGGAATCTGATATTTATCTGGTTGCTTGGCGTCACAGAGACATACCTTCCATTCCTACTTAGGAGCTACCTCAACCAAAACAACCCAGCATGCTCATATTCCTCTCTCTCTCTCTCTCTCTCTCTCTCTCTCTCTCTCTCTCTCTCTCTCTCTCTCTCTCTCTCTCTCTCTCTCTCTCTCTCTCTCTCTCTCTCTCTCTCTCTCTCTCTCTCTCTCTCTCTCTCTCTCTCTCTCTCTCTCTCTCTCTCTCTCTCTCTCTCTCTCTCTCTCTCTCTCTCTCTCTCTCTCTCTCTCTCTCTCTCTCTCTCTCTCTCTCTCTCTCTCTCTCTCTCTCTCTCTCTCTCTCTCTCACAGAGAGAATGGTGGTCAGCAGACACTGACCCAGTTTTGAATACAGTACTCCGGTTTTCCCCTTCTACGCCTTTGAATGCTACTGACCGGTGCCCCGAGGTTTCAGACGACACTTGGTGCACAAGCTATGGCTTCAGCAAATGTAAACAACTGATTAGTATAGTATAGTATACTTTGACACAACAGAACAGAACACAACTAACTTCACTTGAAGCCGAAACGTAGATGATTATGAAAGTTTAAGAGCCAACATAAAATGCGCTGCTCTATAATAACATCAAATGCAGTTGAAGCAATTCTTTAACATACATTAAAAACATTTGGATCTTTCTCTCAATAGTTTTTACTTATGTTACAAGCTTATTAAGACTGTTGAGATTCTTTAGACGTCGGATGTGTGATCGAGCCAGAGAATGTCTTCCGCCTACATTCAGGGCCTGGTGTAGTCAGCTGAAAATGATCCACTTCTGCCTGCCGTAGAAATGTCCCACTGCAGTAATGATAATCCTTAACTCCTGACTCTCATACTAATCCGTAGCTAGGACAAATGCCCAAAAACCCAATGCTCTATCGATGCACGATGCAGATTTATGGAATATTCAATTTGGCCTGCGGTTGGATACAAATCCAGTTGCTCAACACGGCACACCCAGCAGTGTTTTACTACACCGAGTTTAATATGTGAACCTTCCTAAATTAAAGTTCACCATTTTGGGGGGCAACTGAAAAGCCTCCAATAAACATGTCGTTAGGGGGGGCAAGTCCTGTAGAGGAGGATTGAGTTTTACATCTTAGCCAACAACACAGACATAATCGACTTCCATGTGCGATTACTGATGACAGGAGCTTATCCATCTATAGCCTGTCTGACTTAGCCATGCTCAAACTCAGAGGGGCCTAGCTTGCATATTGCTCTGCTTTCAGAGTCCGCACTAAAAATGGACATTTTATCGTTAATCTGCCACAAACTGAACCACACGAGTGATTTGGAAAGGATCCTACAAGTGATTATGACTAGAGCTTACACGATTAAGAGAAATGTCAACGTTGAACTTGAACATCAAAATAGTTAGTCCTACCTTAAGTTATACATTTTGAAAGTTGAGAAGATATGGCTTGCGGTTGGTGATGAGAACTCAGCATTAAGCTCAAGTTTCACCAGAACATACACATCACACTGCTATCATCAGCACTTTGCTTAAAACTTACAGATATGTAACACATCACAATTACTTTTTGATCATGAAGCATTTTCTTCAAGCACAGACATGGCTCCCTGATTAGCATAATTCTCAAAATATTGAAAGAATGAGAATGGAAGAGACATGACCAAAGAACACTCTAATAAGGTTTATATGAAAGGCCCACAATCAAACACTTGTCATTCTGGATGTCCTGGACCCTTACAACAGCAAAATGTCCATAACTAGCCTATCTTGTGAGTTTATTCAATCTCAGAAATAGGCCTGTCCTTTCTTTTGCACGCACACTCACACTTTCTCCAATCTATGAGTTTACTCCAGGCTTAAGCTTTAAGCATGCCCCAGTTTTTCTCTTTTGAGGAAACATCTGCGTGGGCCATTAAGTAGCCCACCCCCCCCAGTGCTGGAAGCAGATGATGTGTGGACGCACTGACAAACCACTAGCAGGAACAAAACAGAAGGATTCTCAATCCTACCAAAGACACCAACTCTTGGACTCAGACCTGCATGACTCTCCAAACTAAGGTGATGAGTGCAATGCATGAAAAGTTTTAAATGTCTTGCAATAAAACAGATCTCACCACAAAATATGAAACAGTTATTGCATATATGTGAAAAGGGGCTAAATATATAGTTCTTAAGAGGGATAAAGTGAGCATGAACAAGAAACCACAAGATCTAACGGCATTAGTTTGAGGCGATGAGTGAGCCAAGCTGAACTGGTTTGTTTTGAAAGTTAAGCAGTACGATACAACAATTGAAGATAAAAAGATTCACTTAGCAAGAGCACTCACCCTATGATAAATCAGTAACCAATGCATGTGGGTCTTTGTGTATAGTCATTTGGGGAAAAGTTAATACAGGAAAGCTAACCAAAGTAGAAAAGCTTACAAAAGGAAATGGTGACACTGGAACCACAGAGCTCTGGAATCTAGCAAAATGATGGCACAGTCCCATACACTCAAGTGCTTTATGATTGATCCACTCTGTGTAGTTTCAAGGTTTAGAAAGGAGAAAAAAAAACGTTATCCTAGTCATTTCCAAACAACTCAACATTCGAGGCCAAGGCGATGAGGTGGCACACATGGATACCGTTGGGCTGAACCAGCCAACGCAGCAGCCTGGAACTGGAAGCTCAGTCTAACATCCTTAATTTCATGGGTGGAGTAAAGCTTCAAATCAACTATTCACCAAGCTCTGTGTGTAAATTCCTAGTAGAAATAAACCCTTGGTGAGATAATGTTTTGCCCTTTGTCTTAATTTTTTAAAATTAAGTTAATGACGCTAAGGCGGAAAATAACTCCACAGGTTTCAAAGTCGCTTTGCAATGTCACTGGGGCAATGTGACTGACAGTGAGCTCTATAAATGTCTCAACCGGTATTTCACCTACCAACACCGGATTCAGCTTGTCAACTATATCAAACATCGACGACTAGCCAAATATTCTCTGACAGGTTATCTTAACTAACGTTAGTACATGGTAAAAAAAATAGACGTGGTTAGTAAACTGGCTGGCGAGCACAAGGGCCCATGCAAGTCTAGTGTAACGTTAGAAAACTAGGTTAGCATGTTGACAGCAGACGTAGTGCCAATAGGTGCACGGTAAGCTAATGTTAGCTTGCTAGGTTAGCTCATTAGCTAGCAACTTCAAATGTAATGTTTTCCAAGATGAATTATGATAAGTGCCACAAAATACCCAGCAAAACCTTACCTGGCAATTCAATATGCTATGATACAGGTATGACGTTCCGGGGAAACAAGATGATAGGTAAATAGTGACGATCCTTAACTAGCATTTCAGACTGCCCTGATTTAGCCCAAGCTTGACTGTCTCCAACGACAGTAGAATCAATCTGACCATTCACGAGGTGGCTAGAGACCGGGCGACTCCAGCTATCTAGTCTACATATAACATGACGTGTAGCGGTCGCACCCCTCACCCCACTGTAAAGGCAAGACGTGGAATTGATCAAGAATCATTCGAAATATGTTTACTACTAGTTTTTACTGCAGGCGTTAACATAATAGGAAGCTAGTAAAGTGAATTTAATCACAAGGCTTCCGTGACTTCGTTAAAACCAATTTGCGCTTTCAAATACGTATTTGGTTCGACATTTTTGATAAATTGGTTTAAGTCAAATTAACTATTAATGGCATGTTTTTTTGTCCTGTAAATGTACAAAATACTATTGCCTACACCCCCACAGATGGACATGAGCCAAACTAATCAGTGCTAGGGGTTTTGAGTGATCTGCACAACTTATCTTTAAGTCTAGCCATTTGGTGCCATCTAGCGCCAATTTGCGAACGGATCATGACCATAAAATAATAGATGCTGTCGTTGTAGGGGCAATGTTTAGAACCCCATCGTACAATAATTAAAACCATAGGAACGATATTTGTCCACTTACCATTAATGGAATACATTATTCCAAATAGAAAGCCTTCGTAAAACTATTATTTTACCCCCTATTTATTCTAATACTCCAAAAACATACAATTTTATTGCTGAATTATTTGAGTTCATTCATACACTGTATAACTTTAAAAATGTTTAAACCAGACAAGCGTTAAACAATAAATCTCATAACAGTAAATTGTTGATACAGCTATAGCTATGACAATAAGCAACTAGACTTTGACCAATACCCAATCTTGATTACACATATCAAGCAAAGAAGTTGAGCCTAAAGACTGGAAATGTGCTTTAGCCTTACTTGGAATATGTATAGAAAACCTATCAAAATATATTTGTAGTTGATGAAAATTGGTTAAGAGAACAATTTAAAAAATCTTTAGACCAAAAATAAAATGCATATCTGTTTTACATTGCACCAAAAATTACTTTTGTGAATGTGAAAAGTTCCTGTGTCTACACAGCCAATTCATACAGACAAGACCTTTAGGGCTGTACAAAAAAAAATTTAAAAGGGAGTAAGATTTCCCAATCACCAAATTCACTTGTAAATGCACCTCTAAAAATATCGAGTGCATGATATTCACAGACTTAAAAAAGAAAAACAAGTTGATAGAAAAATAGTTCCTTGATTTTGACTCAACTGGCATTTCTCACTTTTTGTTTTTTGCCAAATTGCGGGGCGAACACTTCAGTACATCTCGGATCTTAAGGTATGTTCCTGTGGCCTCAGCGACATCTGTAAATTCTGGAGTTTCTTCAAAAGGAACAATACCTGCTGCAAACTTACTACGGTGGGGAACTGCTGACAAATTTTCTGGAGACTCTGGTGCTTTGTCCTTGATATTCTCTTGAAAGGAGAGTTCTGCCTCAGGACTCTGTGGGCTCTGCTCTTGAATTCCATCTGGTTCAGGACTATGCAGGCTCTGCTTTATTTCTTCTATTGGTCCACTGCTATTTGGCTTCTCTCCTTTGGGTTTAATGGGTTCCGGACTCTGAGGGCTGTCTTCTTGGGTTGCAATTGGTTCAGGGCTTTGCGGGCTATCTTCTTGAGCAGACAGCCAACAGCCATTTTTATCAGCATTATTCTCTGACAGCTCCAATTTGTCTTGCTTTGTCGCATCTTTGCCAGCACACTGTTCCGCCTCACCCTCCTCCATTTCACCCTCCGTATCGATGTGAGCGGGAGGCGTCGAGACTGCTGGTGAGCTGGGTACAGGTGTGCCCATTGCAGGGGTCTCAGAGTCACTGTTGGTGGCAGTGTCAGCGTTTTCCAGAGCTGCCCAGATCAGCCTCTGCTGCTCCTCGAGCTCCTCCAGAGTCAGGCCATCCTCCTCCCCAGCTCCAGCCTCCTCACCCCCTCTGCAGCCCCGACCCTGCAAAGCTGGAGAGCTGTTAGACGGGGTGCGGGGAGGTGTACCTCTAGGAAGTGGAGGAGGAGTGGGAGTGGCAGGTGGTGTTCCATGGGGTAAAGGAGGAGGGGAACCAAAGGGCGAGCCAGGGGGCAGCGGGGGCTGGAACTGGAAGCCGTCTGAGCCTCGATGGCGGCGGGGGGTACTTTGATCTGGAGGAGGACGCTAACAGAGTTATATCCTGCCACACAATAGATGATGCAGCAAATAATCAAAAAAATAAAAAGTAACTTTACTCTTTGTGGGGAGAAAACCTTATTGAGAACATAACTACCGGAATCAAGGTCCATGTCAGAACTCCGCTGCGGGCTTGACTTTCTTTTCTTTGTTACCGTTGGAGTCGCATCAGAGTCAGATTCGTGCCGTCTCTTGTTGACATTATCACCTGGCTATTAGAAGAGTACACAGTGTTATATTGTACACACAACATGTTTGAACAATTAAGACAATGTCAAACAAAGGAAAATATTATTACCGAAGGAAATGTGTTTGTAAGGTACGCAGCAAAATTGTGTTTCATGTGATTCTTCTGCATTGGGATGCAGCCATATAGCCTGTATTCCTGAAAATGTGAGGAAATAAATGTTACAGCAGAGTGACGTCTCAAGACATATTTTGAAAATCTGAGATTACATTTCTACATTTTTTTTAATATTACTTAAAACATACATCTTTAACACCAGGTGGTGGAGACACATTAAACCCTGGAAAGTCAACAAGCTTCTCAACATCGTAGGAAACGTGCCCGTTGGTGTCCTCTTTTGGCTTGAAATCATTTGAGTCTATTAACAGAGAATACATGATCAGATAAAGATCAACTAAGAGACAAATTATGCACCACAATATCCCTACTCTATTGGTTAAAAAACATACCATTCCCGTCATATAGTGTGATACCAGAGTTCTCCATCTCTGCTTCCTTGAGCCAGCCCGGTGGGTAACCCAACTGCCTCATGCGGTATATCAAAGGGGGTATGGTATTCGGAGTTACTCCCAATGCACCCAGCAGGTCTTCACTGCTCCAAATACAAGACACATATTAAGCCATGTGACAATCAACAACTGAGCACTAACTTATTATCTTCATAATATTATAAAATGTTGTTGGTCTTGCCTCATGATTCCAGGTTTGTATTTAGCAAACCGTTCCTCCACCTCGTCGGCATGGTAACGCTGGCTGGTTACACCTGGTGGCCAACTTAAGTTGCTTGCAGCAAACTCTGTACGTTTCTCATTAATGCGAGCCATGTCTTTTGGCTACAAATACCAACAGATGTATAAAAAAGATGCGTTCAATAAACATTCCACTTTGAATCAATGGTTCATTCAGAATAATATGGAGTATGTGCCTATCGACTGCATGGGTTTCGATTCAGGCTCATATCATCACATTTCCCTTCTCCAATTTCCTTTCTTTCTCTTTATTCAATACCAGCAACATGCATGCATAATTTTATACTAACAAAAAACATGTACCACTTTGTTATTGTCAAAACAATCCTAAATGTAATTGGCTTATAAATCTTACCTGAGGACAGTCTCGCAGCTGATGAGTCTGCAACCCACAGTTGAAACAACATGCCCTAGGTCTGCCATAAATATAAATAATAGTAAGGTTGCCATTAATTAGAGGTTATCAGTCAAGCACTGACAAACAGACTGCAATTTGTTTAAATATCATTTAAACAGTAATACAAAAAAGTGCAAAATGCAAGCCATACCTTTTTCTTGACTTTACCTCTAACTCTTGTCCATCAACAGTGACTACTTGGGTAAACACCTGCTGATATCTTTGCAACAGCTTAGGAAATTAAACTATGTGGACCAAATCATAAGGAAATAAGGCAAGGTTGCTTTGCGGTTTGGTAAAAAAAAAAAAAAGATTTCATAAAATACAAAGGGTACAGTGTTATAATATTGACTATGCCTTAGAGTTTTTCAAAGTTAAACCCTGAAAACTTAGGTGTCTGGGATTTATTCAAATAATTCCACAGCTACAGATAAGCAGTTATAGAGTTTAAAGATACACTGGAACTTCCCATCCAGGCGTTAGTTGAGGGTTTTCCTTGAGTAAAGGCTGACCAAGTTTGTCAAGACAAAAACTGGTGAAATACATGACACTTCCAACCACCTGAAAAGACAGAGGGACCAAGTCAACAGTGCCATAATAATGATATTACGTATTATATTATGGAATGGAGCAAAAAAAAAAGAATAAATAAATGTGTTGGGTAACAGCCTTATTTCAGTGTAGATGGCACAGTATACTCACACTGAATGCCTCTGTAATAGCTTGGATAGATGTAGAGGTCTTAACTTTAGGATCTTCCTCCATCACAAAACTGGAATTCTTTAAAGAGATAAAAATGAAAAAGGATGACTTTTTTGTAATATATTTGGTAATGGCATCTATAGTTTCAGAGTTCAATTTGTTTAAGTGGATACCTGAGGATTCATTTGGAAAGAGGATAGATCTTCCTTAGGGTGACACTTCTGAATAATGCTACAGATGTAGTCTTCAATTTCTTGTCTGCATTGTCTGGGGCGAATATTCAAGATACAATATTTTAAATACCACGCTCAATTGATTAGAGTTGAATACGTATTTAAACAACTAGACATGCATGCAAGAAATTACAAAATACGTACTTTGAAATGCCATTGTTAGCGTAAAGGATCTGAAGAAGAGGCCCGTCAACCATGTCATTTTCTACAATGACTCCACTGCAAAACAAATATGAACGAATAACTTAAAACAATAACACATTTACTTCATAAACTTTGGAGCACCAAGATATAATCACGAATTTAGTTGCACATGTAGATAACTTACCCTGGTCTTGTAAAAAAAAACAACTTTCTTTTCAACTCTTGATGTAAACAATACGTTAGGGATCATAACCAGAATAACTGCATTTTGGGGGGAAATTTCAAACATGGTGTGCTAATACTGAAAAACTAAAGCTGAATGTTTGAGGTGAACTACAGTTAGTTGTGGGGCTAACTCTGGTGCTAGCCTAGCTAGTAGTAGCTAACCCTGGCTAGGTGGTGCTAGCATGCATCTCCAAACATAAAGGATATTTTCTTCCGTCAGGCTCCGGATAGTTTCCTCACACTCTCCCAACCTGTTACTGAGTTCGCTGGTGTCTTCTGGATCATCCTCCTCATTCGAAAATCGAATGTGTGTAGCTACATGCATTCTGTCATCTAGCTGATGAAAGAGCTCACTGTCACCAAAATCAACCTCCGCCATCTTCGCTCTGTTCTGGTCTGGGTGGACGTGAGTTCAAATGTGAAACTGCTACGCAGATCACTCATTGGACCAGCTTCCACCACGTGTTCAGGACATGATGCCTGCTTAACATAAACATCAACAATTCAGTGCCAATATTAGTCTGTTCAAGACAAGTACAGCGTTCATGCAGAATGCACTTCCGTTCATGTTTATACTTTAATAGCTGACAATGACTTATTTATATTTTCTAAATTGTAGTATTTTTGGGTGAAACTGTTGCTTGCAAAAGAAAGAATGGCCATGTCAGCGACAGCGTGCACAACACTTCAGCAATTACCTTACCGGAGTTTTGGAACAAGGAAAATTCGCTATATTTGCCTGGATAGTGCTAAGAACTCTTTTATGCTGACGGGCTGTCTGACTGAGGTGAGTGTGACATCAAATATTTTGCCACTTTTGAACGAAGCTTTTGGTGGGTGTTGGGCCTGCAGTGTGTTAACGGTGTCAACGTTGTATTAGGCCTACATTGTATTTATCCCCTCGCTAAAATGTATTGAGGTGTGGCCTATAAGTGTGTTATATGCAACCGAAACTCTATCATCATCTTTTCAGGGATCAATGGTTCCCCTCTTCTTGGGAGCAGATATATTCTCGATTACAGACATTCGCTCAGAGAACCATACCCGACACCATGGCAAATTCGCAAAGAAAGGACTGTCTACCAAAGTTACTTTTTCTCAAGGTAACCCGACACTGTTCAGTGTCTGATATTCGAGTGTATTGTTTGTTTGAGTTTCACATGATACAACACAACATCTGTTTGACGCAGCATTCAGGTTCCAAGGGATTAAAGTGTCTGCTGCTGACAATAGTCTATGGTTCTACAACATACAAGGTCTTTTTCGAATCGCCTTTGAAATGTACAGCGTACAAGAGCAGCTAGGCGTGCTGGAAAACCTACAGGTGATAAACACAACATTATACACACTGTTATACAACCTTCAGAAATTACGTCTGAAAACAATTTTTTTTTATGTTTTTTATTTTCTTTTAGGATATATGGAAATCCAGGATACATGACAGCCCTCTGCAAATGAGTTACAGCCTCAGTGCCCAGCTGGACCCCACACTGCCCACGAGCACGCTTGTTGAGCAATATGACCAGGACCTAAAGCTCAAACTGATGTCCCAGGCGAGGCATCCTTCCAAATCTATTCCTTCACCATTGGTTGGGTCTGACACAGATGGTACCTCATCAAATCCTCATGACTTCTCTCATTCAGAGAGAGGTTTCTCCAGCCAGCTAAATCAGAAACTGCAATGTCTGGAGGTTAAACTGTGTTCAGAGAGTGAGCTTAGACCCGAGCAACTTGAAACTATTGTCCCTCTTTTGGAGATCATAGAGCGGTGTATCAGCAGACAATTGGAAGAATGTGATGTAGCAGAAACGGTTTTAGCTCTGCTACAGGCCAGGCAGAGGTACTCAGTATACTCAAGCCACCTGCTTAACTCTGTAGGACGTTGGCTTGGCCAGCAGTTCCATGCAGCTAACGGCACCATCAGTCTGAAGGTGGAAGACTTTAAAGAACAACACATTGAGAGGATTGCAGACCTGCCACCTGCAGAAGAACTGGCCACAGAGCTGTTTCCAGAAGCCATGAGGACACTACTGCTTCACTGGATGGGCTTAAACGAAGACTCAACTGTTGAAAAGAGACATAGCGAGTATCCTATACTACTGCTAATCTTGGAGTTCGCAAACCACAACCTCATAACTGGCGTGGCTCATGTGCTTTACTCAAGTTTGATTTGTAAATAAAGATATTTTACTTTAACATGCTTCTATTTAAGTTTAATTTGAGGAATTGGTTGATGATAGATGCCAATTTAATTTAATCACGTTGGCCAAATACATTGCCTATAAAAATAGTTACCTATTGATATTAAATACATATCTTCCCTTCCTGACCTTAGACTAAACAGTTTGACAATATTTCAAGTAGTTGGTAAATTATACATACTATGGAAATAAATAGTCTATAAAAGAGGATTTTCCTCAAACACAAAGGACATTTTATTTATGTGATAGTTGAATAATATTCTTCAAACCGCCATTTCCAAGGAAATTCTAAAGACAAACAGTATTACAACCTCCTGTCTTGTATTTCCATTAAGGATAAAGGAATTTGAAGGATTGTTTTGATTTATCTAAACTCAAGTGTAGCGCTATTTAAAAAGCCTCTTGGTAAATGAATGTAAACAATTATTTAACTTCATCTTAATGTCCAAAGCGTCACATATCTACACATTTTAGTAAAAAACGAAAAAAAAAAAAAAAAAAAAAACAGTAATAAGCAATCACATTTCTCTTAACAGCAATCAAGCTCCAATCACCATCACCATTTTGAAACTATTGCATAATTATGAAAAGTTGTACAGATTCCTTAACACTGAGACAAACTCAGCATCTTCCTATTTACATTAGAATGTTCCAAGATGAGAGTTTACTTGTATATAAATTACACGTCCAATGCAACATCCATGCAAGCTTGAGGGCTAAATGTGAGCAGAATACCACGGCACATGGTTTGGCGGCGTTATATAGTGTCCATTCCCCGTGAGAAGGATGACGTGAATCCCAGCCCCATTCCCCTTGCTGTGTGTGTCTGAGACCGGGCCATCTCGTACTGCACGTCAAGGTTACGGAACATCTCTTCCTGCTGCTGGAGTGTTTTTAACCCTTCCTCGTTGAGTGGCTTGGAGGACTCGCCTTCCTCTTCATCCTGCAAAAGGACAAACATCAGACATTTGAGCATGTACGCAACTTAAGTTTAGAGTAGTTCAAATGGATATTGATAGTAATAACATATTTATTTGGGTGAAAGACAAGAATGTAGAAATATATTCAACTGCAGAGATGTAGAAGAAAGTGCTTACTTTGATACCCATTAGTTTTCGGAATTTTACATTTTGGTCCTTATTTCCAAAGTTGAGCTTCTCCCACAGTTCAGCTGTCTGAGACTTGTTGTCCTTCAAAACACAACAATCATCAACGGTTACTATGAACATCAGCATGTCATTGTAGAAATCAACATGGACTTAAGGCATTATAACACCGTATTCTGTGGATTTTGAAATGCTTACAACTTGATAAAGATACTAAAAGAGCCTGCAGACTGTTTTCTTCCCCCATCATTAATCATAGAGAACGATTACACCAGCGAATCATATAAAGAAACTGCAGTGTTCAACAAGATTCATGGAAATACTCTGAATGTCCTACCCCTTCTTTCTTTCCCTGCCAAAGCTTCTTCCTCTTCTTCTCCTGCTCCGCAAACTTCATGGGGTTGACTGCAGATGGGTTGTAATAGGTTGGCACGGCAATACCCGTCTCCGCTAATGTTTTGGCCTGCAGGGCCGCCATCTGTGCAGCCATGGCGATCTGTGGAGTGACCTGGGTCCCGGAGGCCAGAAGGGCGGCCACGTTGAGGACCGGGTTGGCAGCAGCTGCGGCGGCAGCGGCTGCAGCTGCGGCGACTGTTTCACTCAGAAGAGGAGTGGGAACTGCAAATACGAGTAAAACGACCGGATTTAGAGGTAGTCAATGGATTCACAGACTGTGTGGTAAACCACCTGCAAGCATGGGAGCAGATGACACTATGACAAGAGTGTCTTACCTGTGGCTACCTCCTGCTGTTGCTGCTTCTCAAACATCTCCTTTTCCTTTTGTTCCTGTAGTTTCTTAGCCCGCTCCAATCTAGAGAAGAGAAAACATTAGACGTTTAATTCATATAAACCAGTAGGATTTTGTGGAACAAGTAAATTAATTGCGCTAAGCCTAAGGGGTAGTTTGAGAAATAAACCTTCGGCCTCACAGTTTCTCTAAGTTGTGGTACCTTCTGGCCAACGCCTCCTGTGCGTCCATAGCGGTATTCCTACCCCGGAAAGGCACGGGGCTAGCAGACTTGCTACGACTCTTTCTGCGGACTTTCTCAGTCCTCTTCTTGCGCTCCCTAGAAAAATACCGCAGGTGTGAAGGAACGGGCAGATATGTTATTTGTTTTAACTCGGAAATGACTTATTACATCCCAAAAGGTGCTGGCTGAAGATGTATTCCCATAAGGAAGAGTGTCAAGTTGAAAGAAGGGAAACAAAACAGACCTGCTTTTACTGCGGCTTCTGCTCCGATGACGATGCTTGCCTCTCGAACCTGAGCTAGACCTCTGCTTCCTTTTTCTGTCCCGGCTCCGTGAGCGCGTACGCCGTTTCTCCCGACTTCTGCTGCGATGCCGCCTAAAAGTTACGCCTTTCATTTTTAGCTTTAAGAAAAGGTTCCAGAAACCCAATAAATATTTAGGCAATTTTTGTCCTATCAAGCACCTCTGTTGGTGTCAGTAAAAGTCAACTCGCCTGTCTCGCGAAGGTGACCTGGAGTGGCTTCGTCCCTTTGAGGACTTTCTTTCTTTGCGGCGGTGTCGATCTTCTCCATTCTCTGCGGAGAGTCTCTCCTTACCACGTTCAGACTGGTCATGCTGGTCGTCATGTTTGCTGTGCGACTTCGACGGTTTCTCCGAGTTCCTCCGTCGTGCCTGTTTTAAGAAGAAGTTGTCTCTTTCAGGAAAATAGTGCAACAAAGAGAGTTAGTATAATGACCTAATAAAGAAATCTATCAAGTAGATAACACCTTGATTTGTCATAGTTCTACTAAATACCGACTCAAGACTTATTCAAATAAACAATCATGAGGTATTTTCCCCCACAATATGTTGCGCACAAACAACCACTGTGAAAAAAAAACAACTCCATATTGACCTCAATTTAGATTTGACGAGGGAGAAGAGTTGGCAGTTGAAAATAAGTTTGTCATTCACTATTTATGTCACAAATCTTAACTCCAGATGTTTAACCTTCCATGTCGTCTTAAAACATGCAAACATGGAAATTTAAATGTGTCTCCAAGTGAGTTGAGCTAGATTGTAACGGACAGAAATATTTTTGAATAATTGCAAAACAACGTGACTTGATCTGAACGGAAAAAAGGTAATTTTATATAATTTAATTAATTCAGAGGCAAATATGAGTTTGAATGGCTGATAGTTACCTGTCCCAGAAGTAGACATATAATTTTGCTATGTCAGCAGGGTCTTCTGTTCAGTGTGTCTCTTCGTGCATTAGCACGCTGAGTATGATTTATTATAGAAATGTTATCATGTGATCTACACACAGGATTTAACAAAAAAATAAAGAAAAAAATCTAGTGATCTTCACCATCTACTATGGCCACAAATAGAGACAGGTGTCCAAGGCGGATAATTTAATGAGAAATTTCATCAGGGCACAGAGGACCCAGGCCACGTCTCATTTCTAAGCCCATTTCCATTTTGAAATCCTAGGTTATTCGTTGTTTTTTTGCCTTCATTTAAATAAACTATTTCTGCCAGATTATACAGCCAGCAGATACTTACCGTGTTCTCAGTCTAAGTTTGAAACTACTGGTATTCAAAGCGCTGACAATAGGCCTACATAAGTTTTGAGTTCATAGATATGAACCTATTAGTTACCTCTTTGCTCCTGCTTCGACTTCGCTTGTGCTTTTTGTCACCTGTGAATACAATAAGAAACAGGATGTGCATTAATGTGCATGCCATATTTATTCAAAGATGTTGGTAAAATATAGCCATGGTGAGCCGACAAAACATGTAGGCCAATTCTTTTCAATCTAGTGTTACAAGGAAACCACACAGTTGTTCACAAACTAGGATAAATTGCGCTTTTTAAGCAACAAGAGACATACGTTTACGGTCCCTGGAACGTGATCTAGATCGTGAACGGTGATGTTTGGAGCTTCTGGGTGACTTGGACGAATCCAAGCTGTGTTTTTTCCGGTGATGAACTTGTGGGCTCATTTTTGGGTCTGGGAGGTCAATGGAGTCGGCGTCGCTGGCCTGTATTGAATGACAAGGAACAAATGAATACAATGATACCGCTAGTTTAGAATACGCTAGCTAGTTAGGAGGTACCCGATACGTTACACAAGGAATACTTTAAATGTAACCATACACGCTACCTAAAATGAACTTAATTATAGTCGAACTACATAATCAGCAAGCGGAAGGCCTACTGCTATTTTATGTCTGACAAGGCTTGACATGGTTACCACAACCAGAAATAGTCCCACATAGACAGACGCCATCTTGATAAAATAATACATCTAAATGGTCTCGAATATACACGGTACAAACAACGTAGTGCTGGTGTGTTGTATTAAAAATGTTCTGTACTCACCGACATGATACATAAAAGAGCAATATCTCATATAAGTAAGAATGATTCAAGCCTTTGTTGCCAAGTGTTCGTGCAATCGGAGCAGCGGCCAACAAGCAGACTTCTGTTCCGTGCAAGCTACTGATCCAGACTAAACAATCGCGAGACGAGAACACAAAGGAGATCCCATATCGAACGCACCCAATAGAACCCGCCAAATTCTAAAGCCTAGCTTGTTGTGGATCAAGGTAAAGTGACAGCCATTCCTTTCCTTCATATTATATTATTGTTACTTATTGGTGGCATAACGTTAGTTACCCTGTCACCAATTTAATGAAAAGCGTCACAAACATCAGATCAATATAACGGGTAAGCTTGCCTCATATTTAAAACATTTATGTACAATCGGGAAAAATATCTTCTTAGCTTTCTTGCTAAATAATTCCATGTTACAAACCAAATAACTTCTTTGGCTAACGTTAGCTATCTCCAGCTGTCGTAACGTAGTAAGTGTGAGCTCACGGGGGTAAAGTCAGTAACACTAACAAGTCATTGGCTAAAGCCTGTTACTAGAATGTTTGCCTGTCTATTTTGTCTGCCCTTCTCTTGATTAGCTACTTTTTGGGTGGAGCTGTTTATAACCCAATACATTTTTAGGTGGTTGGAATAACAATGTGGAACGACGTTGAACTATTGTCCAACGAGGACACAAACACTATTCGTCTTTGCAATGTTTCAAGAGAGGAGAATGGCAGTGGCTTGTATCAAGTTGACACTTTGGTCAAAATTTCTACTCCTGAAAAGGTGAGAGAAGCAGAAAATACGTTGCCTGCTTGTTTATCCATCTCCTGTGCCTGCTGTCAGCTGGCTAACTTTAACATAGGGATGATTAACCTAGCTAGTTGTGTACAGGCAGTGCCAGTGTCATCAACTAAAATGCAATTAGCACTTAAGGGTCTCATGCATTAACAAATACATGGTGTCAGTTTCGCCAAGTCTATGGCATACAATATCCTGCATTGAGGTTTGAAAGTCGTGTGCTATTTGTTCGTGTATCTACTTGTCTGCAGGTTCAGTCAAATCCCCATCTCTACTCATCCAGTAGTTCGAACTCTAGCTTTGTGGTTGCAGACAAAACGGTCATTCTGTTTGACCAGAGCTATCAGAGCATACTGCTGCATCTGGACTTTGGTGAGCTTTTCTAGTCCATGTTTATCCACACTTATCAGGTTAATTGCCTAATACTTTTAATTGAAATATGATATATGATTTTGTACACAATACGTTGTTTCAGACACTGATGTGGATACTGTCGAGGTGTGTTTGGAGGGACAGTTTCTTGTGGTCTGTGAGAGAAACGGAAATCTCCACTTAATCTATGTACCACAAAAGAGGATACTTCTTACCAGGGTAAGAGGTTAACATCACATAATATCAAAAATGTTATGCTTTGTTTTCAGTCATGCTCATTAAGATGTCAAAATTAAGTACCTGTTGGTAAAGTTTCAATATATCTTTCCGTACGTATAATAGTTTCTCAGGTTTTATGTTTTGGAGATTCTCTTTGTAGCGTTATATATTTAGAAAAAAATAGCAATAGCAATCTGAATCTAGCCATACGAGTTTTGCATCCAATCTGTTTCAGGTATAATGTTTTGTAGGATTTATGAAATGCGTTACATGTGTTGATTCTGGTAGAATATGGTGGAGAGGGCCCCGGTTGGAAATCAGAAAACGTACCGACATTTAATTATAGAGGAGGATAAGACAACTCTAGGTAAGAAAGCTGTCTTTAAAAGAGAGAATGGACACTTTTTTTTTTTATTTAATGTGTTCTGAAGGTTTTTATGGCCTCTGTCAAAGTGTTGGTGGACCATCAACATAATATAATAGATTGTCATGTTGGTTATTGTTTGCCAGGTATATACCACCTGTTTCTTCTTAAAGAGGATGGATTTTTCCACATCACAAATCTTGCTCTGGAGAAGATTCAGAATGGTACCTATTTGTTTGGGAAAATCTTTTTAACGTATTGTGATGCCATTTTTGCTATTCTGTATTATATTTACTTGTTTGTCCTTCATCCCTGTAGCTATTGAGAAAATGGACTTTGGTGCGTTAAAAGAGGTAATTTAATTGGCAGAATGTGCTATTTAGCCAAAAGTTTCCATGATATTCTATCCTAAATGAAAGTTTTAAAATGAAGCCCTAAATCATATCAATTTCCAGCTGCAGTCAAAGATTAAAACAGTCTTCTGCTCCACCCAAGAGGAGCATAGTAACGGATGCAGCACAGCAGTCATGTGCAACCTTGGCAACGAAAGCCACCTGTTGATTGGGGTATGAATGTAGACTAGTGGTAGACAATACTTCTCTTTGATGTCACTGCGGATCTGCTCTTCTGTTACAAAGCCATAAAAGCATCAGCATAAGGTCATGTGTTATTTAAATTATCAGAGTGAGAATGCGGTAAGAGCTTCTATTTCTTTTCAGGGGAATGGAGAGAGTGTTCTAACCCACTGGACATTGGACCCTAATCAGGGTACTATGTTTCTTTGTCAGTCCCTGGACTCCAGTTTAATACCAGGTGAGTTTTGCTCCAACGGCAATTTATTGTATATATTTGGGGGGGAATTATGTGTCGTCGCTTTCCATATGTGTAGTTGGTTTGATAAATTCCAACTGTCATCAGCTGGCCACTGTAATTCAAATTAAACTGGAGAACTTTTATTTTTCTGAAAAGCATATACACCGCTTTGTTGAGACCGTGTTAAAGTTTTCCATTTCCCTGAACAGGTGTAAGGAAGATTCTAGTGGTGGAAAATCTAATGTATATTCTGGACATTAAGGTTTGAACACAACTTCAGTCATACCTGTTGACTAAAACAATTGTGGAAATGCGGTTTTTGATAAGCAGTATCTATAATTGTTTGTACAGGGTGTTCTGAGCCTTTGGGACCTGCATTTTCTCGTCATGGTTTGCTGCTGGCCTGACCTCTCAATCAAAGACTTCCTCCTCATCACGGATGGGGACTCGGCTACAGTGTACGTTTTTGAATATTGTTATATGCATTGTGCAATACGGCGTATATTGGGGGAAAAAAATACAATTCCGAGTAATTTGGTGAATGCATTTGAATGTAATTCCCATGCATTGTCTTGCAGGCAAGAAAAAAGCAACACAAGGATTATTACATTGGCCGTCCAGAACAATAGCCAGGTAGCGTCAACACCGCTCAGTTTCCCAGTGACTGGGGGAAAAAACATAACACTAAACAACTGATTATCTTTACTAAGATATGTGGAGTGTTACTACATTTTCTAATCTTTTTTACATTTTTATTTATTTTCCTCAGATGAGTGTCCAGGTGCATTCCCTACCCTCCATGACGGTCCTCTACTCTCTGGACATCTCCATTACTTCCTGTCTTGTCCAAACAAAGATGAGCATGGTAAATAAACTATGAATATAACCATAAAGAACAGATGAGCATGGTAAATAAACTATGAATATAACCACAAAGAACAGATGAGCATGGTAAATAAACTATGAATATAACCAATAAGAAAAGATGAGCATGGTAAATAAACTATGAATATAACCATAAAGAAAAGAAATGAGTTAGTGGCATAACTGAGATATTTTATTATAAAGCAGCAATGGTAAATTGTCAATATAGGCTTAGAGAATGTAAAGTTACACTTATGATTTATTATTTGTTTCATAAAACACCTTTTTTTTGGTCTTTAGGACACTTTTTATTTGGTCGAGGGGATTTCTGAGAACTCAAAAAGGTTTGGTGTATTTTGTATGTGGTTTGTTGGATAATATACATCAATTTATATGTATGTATATATATATATATATATAACAAGTTTATCTTTTTATTTTAACAAGGAAAGAGGAACTTATATCTTCTGTTGTCATGAGATGTTTTACTGAGGCTTTGCCAGAAAACAGGTAACAAACACATTAAATCATCAGGTTGTTGTCTATGCAGTGTTATCGTCACCTGATCTTGTGTGAATAACAATAAGTGTGTTTGCACTCTCAGACTCAGTAGACTTCTCCACAAACACAAATTTGAAGAGGCGGAAAAATTTGCCATTGCCTTCAATCTCGATGTCGAGGTAAGTCACGTTTTCAAACCATTAAGAAAAAAGATTTCCAACATGAATAGTTAACTAACATTACACCCCATTTTTTCAGCTGGTCTACAAGGTGAAGCTAGACTTTGTGCTGGAGCAGCTGGCCTCTGCTTCAGTGGGTGGCTATGGACAGGACGTGTGGTCTGAACTAGTGGAGGAGGCCAAGACAAACCTGATGAAGATCATGGTAAGTACGATATTCTCCCTATTGTTGGAACTCGCTCTCTGGGTGAATGAGGAGGAAAGAGGTTCATCAGTCTTCTACTTCACAGTTTGTAAAGTAAACACATAATCTACAATGACCCTTTACCTACTTATCATTCCCCCTCACATTTCTCATTTGAGCCGTTTTTGAACTTAATACATTTTTTTTAAATAACTTAAAAAATGTAAGAGCACCTTTTTAAAAACCCAAGGACACTTTACAAAGCATAGACAAATACAAAAACACAGGTGAGTCATCTAAGAAGCAACAAGACTCCCTTAAACAAAGACAGCAGCACAAAAATGGAATCTTTAATATTTAATTGACACAAACTTTGTAATGTTTATTTTTATTATTATTGTAGGATGAGCAGTATGTAGTGGAGTACTGCCTGAAGGCGCCATGGCCGACCTTTGACACTGTGGAGAAGATGCTGAACCATGCGGCCTTGCGTTACCCCTCCTCTCAGATCCAAGAGGCCTTGGCCAGGCTCGCCACCTTCTGCTCCCTGTGTAGCGTCGACAAGTTCAAGTAGGTTAGGAGGTGGCTACAGCAAAATAAATGTAGCGTGAAAAACCTGAAACTTTACACCCTTTACATCAAACGTTCTCAACAAGGGGCCCCACTAGGGGGCCCCAGAGAGCAACCCATCAAGGGGCCCTTGATATGATGGGAACATATTGAAAAACAAACACATCTGTTTAGTTATAATGGGAAATGTTGTGTCATTGTAAAGGGGGGCCTGGAATATTGTCTGTTGTTTAATACATATACTACCATAGGGGCCTTGGTAGAAAAAAAGGTTGAGAACCACTGCTCTACATGTATTGGGACTGTAGATCACACTGTGCATAATTTGTTGCACGTTATAACAATCGTCTGTTAATTTCTGATAACTTAAGTGTACAAGGCTTAAGGCTTAAACTTAAAGGTACATCTTTATTGATGTTTAACTCTGAGCCATTTGTTTGCCCCTAGTGGTATCGCCTGGACTGAGTTTCTGAATAATTCAGACTGGGTTGGAGAAATCCTTTCCCACCTAAGAGAGGGTGACCTGATGGGAGTCCAGCACCTCTGGCTCAGACACGAGGTAAACCACCATTCAACTCCACCAGAACCAGCTGTTACTGAATACCCCTAGAACTCTGAGGCCTCGAGTTGTTTTCTGAAAAGTGATTGAAAATTCGGTTTTGGCATTGTGGTAGGGGGAGATTGCAGGGCAGTTTGACGAGGCTGGTCTGGAAGCGTTGCTAAGCGCCATACCAGAGGACCTCCCATCACAGGACCTCTGTCGTTGGTTCCGAACAGTCATCGTCCCCTTTGTAAGGAGGGTGCTGCCCAGAGGGCAGGTAAGACGTCTCACTGAATCAGCGAAGAATATTGATTAGGATGTATTGAATCCGTTTTCCATGCACTGCTTGCTCAGTGATGAAGGGACAGCGTTTGCACTTTGTTTCAACAGAAAATCCTGGCCAGATGGTTTGAACAGCGGGCAAGGAATCTGGAGTTAACAGAGAAGGTAAAACAACAATCCTCTCATTTCAAGTGTAAACCGGTTCTATTTTTTCCTCTAAGAATATACAGTACCAGTCAAATGTTTTGACACTCTTTCTCATTCACTTGAACGGAAAAATGTGTCCAAACTTTTGACTGGTACTGTGTCTATAATATGCTGCTAGCTCGTTAAGCCATTTACACTGCTGTCTCACCTCAGAGTGACTGGCCCAAGAACGGACTGGACCTGGCAGAACTTGGCCTGCCATCTCCATGGATGTGGACGACAATTGTAAATAAAAAATATTTAAACGTAATATTATTATATAATATATATATTATATATTATTGAATATATAATAATAATAATAATAATAATTATGATACTATGAGGGCAATATATGGCAGGTACTCTAGTGAAAATATTGTCCTGTGTTCGATTTCTTTTTATTTAAACAGGGTTTACTGCCTGAGGTAAAGTATCTTTTACAGCAGTGCCCTGTTTAGAAGGCAGGTGATGAAAAATTAAGTAAAATAAACAACAAAGATTTCAAATAAACAAATAATACAACTGCTTTACAATCAAATAGACAGTATAGCTCTGTGTTGTCAATCCGGCTGTGTGCAATGCATGCCATTTTATCTTCACTGTTACGATGATTGTGTCTTTTTAATGGTCACCATCAAGAAGCTATTAATCCAACATGCAAATAAGACGTGCATTGACGTGTTGCTTTTAAGGAGAATGACTATGGTGCTGAGGAAATGGAGAATCTCAGGAGCTTGGTGTCCTATCTGAGACAGCTGCTCATCCTCTACCAAAAATACAACTGCAGACTTTCCCTTTCTGTCTTTGAGAAGGTAAGCTTGGACGTGCGTGTTTTGTGTGTTTTCCTCAATTTTCTCAGTGTCTCATTATCTTGATTCCACTGTTGTGAGTATGTTGATTTTCTCACTGTTTGTTAGGGGAGCGTGCGGAGTGTAGCGTTCTTCATGTTGGATAAGGTGCCAGTCCCCGAGCTCATCGCTGCCACGGTAGAGAAAAGCTTGGTGCCCTATGCCCAGGAGCATAAACTCACTGTAGACGAACTACTCCTGCAATACATCAAGGTGTGGATCCAACTCTGTCCGACTTGCTAAACTATTCGATATACACAACTGCCGTTTTACTGAGTAGCCATTCATATTGCACTTTATAATGATAATCATTAATAATTATTGATTGCATTTGACTTAGCACTTTTCTAGACACCCAAAGCGCTTTAGAGACTGAGTTTGGTCACGGCCATTGTGTAGCACCGACCTGGGTGCAACCACGGCGGCGATTTTGTGCTAGCCCTGCACACCACACACTTTATGGTTGGTATTGATAACATGGCGTCTTTTAACCAATGATCCTGTTGTTAATCTGGGGGGAAACACCTCGCCCTTTAGGACCTGTTGGAGCGGTGCAGCTCACAGACCACCACCTTGTTTACTGAATGGGAGGCCAAAGCAGTGGCTGTCCTGGGCTGCATGACGGACACTGATGTGAGTGTTACACATTTCACTTCCTGTCTGTCTGTATGTATGTGTGTACACACCTCCCATCATGCCTGTGGTTTTTCTATCATAACCAGATTCCAGGGAGAAATATATGAATGTAAATAAAACTTCTATCACGTCATTTTTTTTTTTTACGAAACAGTAAAATCCCCTCACAAATGTACTGAACCGCCCTGTGCTTGGTCTGTCCTTAACGACAGTTAATGGTGGACGCTGTGCTGGAGATCATGCAGAAGGCGGTGGTGCCTTGGAGTGAGGTAGTGGAGCAGCTGGTACAGCAATACCTGGAGATGGAGGGACCCAAGTGAGAAAACGGTGTTTCTAACGTCCCAAACGCACACTGCGTTTTCCTGAACTCAGGCTGGAGCTGTTCAATGTTCAGTAAGCTTTTAATGGTACTGAGGACTTTTTTTTCTCTCTCTCTCTCTCTCTCTCTCCCGTCTGCAACAAACTGCCCTCAGACAAGAGCTTCTGAAAGAGAGCTATCGTCTGATGGAAATGAGGAAGCTCCTTAGAGGCTACGGCATTCGCAACTTTAACCTCTCCAACAGCACCTACATCATGGTAAGATGGCCAGCCCCAGACAGTGGTCAGCCCAAACACACAAGAGTGGCTGTGGCTCAGGATGTAGAGCGGGGCGTCCAGTAGCTTGGTGGCTTCAGTGTGTGAATGTGTGTGTGAATGAGAGGACTAAATTGTAAAGCGCTTTGGGAACTGTGAAAGTTCATAAAAGTGCTATATAAGTGCAGTCCATTTACCATTTACAAACACTTTTTTTTTCTATTGAGTAATGACATGTGGTTGTCCTCGCCAGACACTTGTGAGATACATCATCAAGCAAAACTTGCCCTGTTCTTTGGAGGACTGCATGAAACTAGCAGAAGGGTACAAACTACCGAATTCTCAGATCAACTTCTTATACTTGGTCCAGCTAATAGGCCAAGGCAAGGTATGGACATTTTCCTCAGCATGTGAATTTAAGAAATGTTAAAATCGAACTACCGTGGACCCCTAGGGTGTACTTGTAATAAGTGTGTGTGTGTGTGTGTGTGTGTGTGTGTGTGTGTGTGTGTGTGTGTGTGTGTGTTTTCTATGTGACGTGCAGAGCGAGGCGTGCGTGCATCTCCTGAAGAAGCTGCCCACTGCTGAGGCAGAGTGTGCCATTGAGCGTCTCTCTACCTGGGCCAGATTGGAGCTGCAGGACAAAGACCATGTATCAGAAGAGGTGAGCAACCTAGAGAGGAAAATAGGGCCTGGCTTTAATTCTTTACTACAAAAATGAAAACATCTTAATACATCACAAAGTAATTCTATACACAAATGTTACACAGCATTATTCTTTAATGCATAAAACGTTCTTTATTCAAAGTTTTAAAAATGTTTTATGCTCTATGCACAACAGCATAAAAAACACCAGATGGTCGTAGCACAAGTGATGGTTGAGGCTCTCAAGTTCCTACAGAGGATCCAAAAAGGTAGGTACACCTTTTTAAAAAATCATTTATTTTGGGGGGTAAAACTGAGTACACTCACGTCCTTCAATTCAAATTCTGTACTCTAAATGTGAGGTCTTATTAGGCACCTACAGGAGTTCACACTCTGCTGGCAAATCCTTTTAGACAAACTGAACATAGTCATTTTAGCTATGTTCAGCCTGGGACTCTTATTTTGAAAGGTGATGCTCTGAAGAGTGTGGAGTGTGAAAACAACTTGTTGATGTTCAAAGCGATCAGTCACCTGCAGGTACAGTCAGTTGCATTTATTTTACTATTGCATGTACTACTTGTTAGCCCCCCCCCCCCCCCCCAAATGCACCTCAGAGGTTGGGGGGGGGGGGGGGGGGGGGGGTTGATCTGACCCGGTTTGTATACTAAAACCTTCTCCTTTTACCTTTACAGGAAGACTTTGACATCTTTTTCACCCCCAACAATTATGAGGACCCCAAGGTGCGACAGCAGATCCAGGAGCATCACATCACCGCCTACGAGAACACCCGTGCTCGGGGCCCCTCCAACGGGGAAGCCTCTGCCACCGCCACCGCCCCCAAGGTGGCGAAAGACCCAGACGGCAAGACAAAGACCATCTCCACTGAGGCCGGCCTGCGTCGCCTGGGACGGCAGCTCCAACGAACAGAGCAGGAGCTGTGGTCCGACCTGGCCTTGCGTGCTCTGGGGGTGGGCAAGGTGGACAAGGCCCTGAAGATCCTCGGGTCAGCATAGGGGGCCACTCTTAGGGTTTTAGGGTCGAAGAAGGAGAGGGAGGGAAGAGTTACTTTTTGTCGTTTATGTTAACATAATTAAATAAAAATGTGGTTTGGTTTTTCGTTATACACATAATTATTCTTTTAAAATGTCCTTTTGATATATACGTCAATGCCCATATACATTTTGATCTTGTTTGAGCCAACTATACTTCCATGTAGTTGAGCTGCTTTTCAACCTTTCATCGTTTTGCCTCATCTTTTCCACAGGGAGCTGTATGAGCACCATTGGAACCCCAGCACAGGCAAGGTGCTCTTCAGCGCGGCCCAGAGACTGTGCCAGATGCTGGAGGCAGACGTCCCGATGGTGCTCCCCGAGGGAATGGACCTGCCAGCGGTCATTCACAACCTGGCCTGCCAGGCCATCACCGTGTGCCACCCAGGTGAAGGGTCACTCATGTTTCCTCACCTAATACTTCACATGGCAGGGGGGAAATTGTCTTTTTGTCCTAACAAAACAAGGTACAATCGTAAGTAAGTGACAAACAATCTTAGTAAGTGACAAAAAAAAAGTTCTGAGTTTGGCACTGTAATCACACTTCGGTTGACCATAAACAGCAAAACCACCCACTGGAACTTTTTGGTGTTATAGTCTTTTCCTTCTCCTTCTTTCAGACCTTCTTCTAGACTGTGTGGAACTCTGCAAAAGCACACGGACAGCCTTAGATGTCTTTCATCAATGCCAGTTATCAGATAACCATGGCTTTATAGCAAAGGTGGGTCTTATCTCTCATGAGAGAGAGAGTGAACATCAGAATAATTAAATAATAATACAAATCCAATAATACTATTAAGATAGATAGATAGATAGATAGATAGATAGAATATATGTTCAATATTTAAGGTTGTTCACTTATTATGAAGTCACATAAGAACATTTTTGGTTCTAATAATATTTCTATGACTTGCTGTTTTGTGGAGCAGGATTTGTCGTTGGAGGCAGAGAGGGATCCGTACTCCAAGTGGAGTTTCCAGGATGTCTTTGATGAGGACTCCATCGTCCTGGACCCTGTGTCTGTTCTACCAGTCCAGTATGAGATCACCAACTGCTTGCTGCCTTTCTCTTCTGGTAAGCTTACACACTTGCGACTTTGGACAAAGTTATACTAACTTCATGTCAATCTTAGAACCCAAGTATATGTTTTTTTTCATAGCTGAATTGGTTCTGTTACTGTATTCTGAACGTGTTCATTTTGCAGATGCAAAGCTTTACCCGTTGGACTGCTCCTGTCTGTCGCATTGCTCGTTTCAAGACGGTAACCACAGCTTAACAGATTTAACAGTTGATCATTCTCTCTAGTTCATTCATTCTCAGTCAGCATCATCGTGCCATAACCCCAAATTTGCCATTGCGTCACTTTGCCCATTACCCATTACCCAAATGCCCCACCCCCACCCCTTCACCCCCGTAGGTTCAAATTACCTGAAGCCCCTGCTGGCCCCTCTGGGCTCCATGCTGCAGATGCTGCAGGAGTGCAGTCAGCTGGAGGTGGCTCTCCGGCAGCTGGTCAACTCTCACGGCAGCTGCCTCCAGCACATCACCTCCAACGTGATGGATCTCAAGCTCAGCACGCAGGTACAGCCACAGGAGACTCTGTTTGTGTTCAGTGTGTCCGCGGGTTTTCTGGTGCGTCAACCTCATCGGATGGTTGGCCTAGACCAGTGGTTCCCCAACCCAGTCCTCATGGACCCCCAGCCATTCCAGGTCTTTGATCTTCCCCAGCGCAAACCTGACGTAATTAAGACACCCCTACAGCAAGGCTTTGACTAATTACACCAGGTGTGCTAGCACTGGGGAAGATCAAATACCTGGAATGGCTGGGGGTCCTTGAGAACCGGGTTGGGAACCACTGCCCTAGACCGTACAGACGATGAAGCCCTGTCTCTGAACGTAAAGTCTAGGTAGAGACACAGTGGATGTTTGGAGACGACGCCCTCAGATAGTTAAAGTTGTGAAGTGAAGATATGTGTTCTCCAGCTTTACGACCTGAAGGCGCTGCACTACTACAACGGGGTCCTCGGTAACCTAGAGAACACCACACGTTCCTCAGTCAACGCAGTCGCTGCTGCCCTACTCAATAAGGTGAGCCCCAAACCAACTCTTTGTTGGCGACAAAGTGCTTTGACCATTTTCAAATTCCGGCCCGGGCCCTCTGCTGCATATCCTCCCCTCCCTCTCTGTCCCAACTTTCCTGTCTGCCTACTGTCCTGTCAATAAAGCATAAATGCCTCAAATAAAAAAAACATTTTTGGACACGCTTTCTCATTCACTTGAATGGGAAAGTTTATCCAAACTTTTGACTGGTACTGTATAGAGAGAGACTCAGTTCTTTGTTTGTCTAAAGGTTTTTAACTGGAGAGTGGTAGACTGTGACCTGGCCATCGGACTCTGCACGCTGCTCTCCAAAGCAGAGGTCTTCAAATTACTGTGGAAGGTTATCAACAACACATGGCAGAACTATGATAAGATCTTGGTATGCGCAATGCAGTTCACTTAAAGTATCTGTTATAGGCTTTCTTTGAAAAGCTAATTCAATTAATTATTTGGGTCCTGGATCATTTGAAGGCAGTGGCCATGGTGGGAGCCCGTCTCTGCAGCTTGTACAAAGACGAGGAAGAGCAGGAGAAGTTTTACTCGGTGATCACGGATGCAGAGTGGGGCATCAAGCTGGCAAGACTTGGGGTCTGTTGAGAACCTACAGTATAATTGAATTAATTTAATTTAATTTACAATGAGGCACTTTGTAACATTTGTTTTGAAAAATGCTCTATAAATACAGATGTATTATCATTTGCTCTCTGTACATTTTAACAAGCAACACTTTCTTTTATTAAAACCGGATCAAAGCCGTCCAACAAACATGAATTTTGTTTACTTTTCATTGTCTTTTGCTCAGATATCGATCCAGTCCGTCTTCCGCCAGTGTGCTGAGATGAAGAACAACCTGATCCCCAGTCTGGTGAAGAACAGGAACATCAGCCCAGAGATCATCCACCAGTTCTGCAGGTCAGCTGACCTCTGACCGCATGCTTTTCTGATTCATTATGAACATCAATCTAAACTGCTGCCATGCAGTTCTTTCTCATTCTTGTGTGTTTTCAACAGCTGTATGTTTTTTTTATTTCAATTTTTTGGGGGGTATGTGGAATGTTGTCGTCTATGGCTGCACCATGGCTGAAAACCCAAGCCAAATTGCCCACTTATGGGATGATAAAGTTAATTTTAATCTTACATTGGTATCCACTTCTATATAGATATAGATATATATTGTTGTTCATTGTTCACTGTGCTGGTTACCAATGTATTTGTGGTTTCATACTGCATTAGTGGTGCACAGCAATTATTTTGATATGGCAGACTCGCTTAAATGTCACATGTGGGAACTGTGAGTCTTGACTTGTTTCCACTGTGTCTGTGTCTGTGTCTGTGTCTGTGTCTGTGTCTGTGTCTGTGTCTGTGTCTGTGTCTGTGTCTGTGTCTGTGTCTGTGTCTGT